>JANHGL010111796.1:0-11084 GCA_024611195.1 Ceyx melanurus | reverse complement strand
ACTACAGCAGGTTGCTCAGAGCCTTGTCAAGGCCCACCTTGAATGTCTCCAGGGATGGGGCCTCAACCACCTCCCTGGGCTGCCAGTTCCAGTGCTCCACCATTCTCATGGTAAATAATTGCTTCTTTTTTCTAATCTAAATCCTCCCCTTTCTAATTTCAAACCATTGACCCTTGTCCTTTCACTACAAGCCTTTGTAAACAGGCCCTCTTCAGTCTTCTTATAAGCTCCCTTCAGGTACTGAAAGGTGGCTATAAGGTGTCCCCAGAGCCTTCTCTTCTCCAGGCTGAACAGTCCCAGCTCCCTCAGCCTGTCCTCGTAGGAGAGGTGTTCCAGCTCCTGATCCTCTTTGTGGCCATTCTCTGAACCCATCAGGTCCATGTCTTTCCTGTGCTGAGGGATCCAGAGCTGGATGCAGTACTCCAGTCTGACCAGAGCAGAGTAGAGTGACAGAATCACCTCTCTTCACCTGGCCTCTGACCTCTCTTTCTGCTGGCCACACTTCTCCTGATGCAGCCCAGGTTGCGATTGGCCTTCTGAGCTGCAAGCACACACTGTTGGCTCATGTCCAGCTTCTTGTCTGTTAGCACCCCCAAGTCCTTTTCTGCAGGACTGCTCTCTATCACCTCATCCCCAGGTCTGTACAGATAGTGAGGATTGTTCCAGCCCAGGTGCAGGATCCTGCACTTGCTCTTGTTGAACCCCATGAGGTTCCCCTGGGCCTACCTCTCCAGTCTGTCCAGGTCCCTCTGGATGGCATCCCATCACTGTCAGGTCTTGACAGCACCACTCATCTTGGTGTCATCTGTGAACTTGCTGATGGTACCTTGATCCTGATGGCTATATCATTGATAAAAATACTAAAAAACACAGGCCCCAGCATGGACTCCTGAGGGACACCACTTGTCACTGTTCTCCATCTGGTCTTTGAGACATTTGCCACTACCCTCTAGCCATCTTGGCCATCTAGCCAATTCTTTATCCTCTGAATAGTCCACCCATTAAATCCGTATCTCTCCAACTTGGTGAGTAGGATGTTGTGGGGGACTGTGTCAAAGGCCTTGCAGAAGTCCAGAAAGATCACATCCATAGGTCATCCCTTATCCACTGATGCAAACATATTCTTCTGTTTGGGCAAGGGGAAAGGCACAGGACCTCTAGGCAGGTTTCCAAAGACCCTTTCACAGACAGTACTTGAAGTAAAGAGTAGGAGATCTCCACCTGTGACCAGCAAGGTGGCCATATTAAGACACTCATCAATGAAGACAAGCCCTCAAGCCTGAGTTATCTGGAGAGCCTTTCCAGACCTTACAAAAAACTACTGCAAGAATCAGCCTCCTCCTTAGGAGGGTTGAGAGGTTAGGGTAGGAGCACAGCAGTCCAAGGTCACTCACCAGGTAGAAGAAAAGAAAAAGAAAAAAAGCTGGGACTCCTGTCCCAGCTTTACAATCTCTCACAAGCTGTATTTCAGTTGAGATAAAAGCATAGAACTGCACCCAGAAAACACTGCCTGACAGCAGAAGCCTACTGTTGTGTTTGCAAACTGGGCACAGTTCCACATTAGCTATCTTCACCTTTAAACCATTATCTGTATTTGCTAAATTGGTGATGCCAATAAAGTACAGTCTGAGACTATTTGTTCTGAATGTTCAACTTCAGCTGTTTATATTTGATGGCTGTTCATATGTTATTTCTGCCATCGCTTATATTATAAACATTTTCAGGAGGAAAAGAATTAGGACAGAAGGTAAATCATCCACCTAGTATGTTCTTTGAGCAAAGCTTAAAGCTTATTCCTGTTGGAAAGCTGACATAGTCTGCAGTTTAATCTTGAAACAGATACAGCAAAATAAAAACAGTGTCAGAAGTTCAAGGGCTTGAGTTGTAGCCAAGAAAAAGGAGAGTTGTCCAAGGTGCTGTATGGGTCTACAAATAAAAGCAATATCTGCCTTTTCATCTGAGGGGAGGTAAGGAGCAGATGACAAAAAAAACCCCCAACCAATTAGCTATGCTACTATGCCTAGACACAGCAGGACTTAAAACATCATGTGAAAAAACCACACATTTCTGTCTTCTTGAAGAGCTCTGACTTGAGATGTTTGAATATTTTACATACATACATCATTATCCAATGCTCAAGACACCAAAAATTATTTCAAGAAATTGGCAGAAGTTAAAACAGCATGTAGGACCCAGTGTAGGACCCCTGGGGAGATCTGGACTATATAGTTCTGAGTATTCCCAAAACTCTAATGTCTGTCAAGGCATACTTATACACAGTTTTCAATAGGATATTTTATGCAACTTTTATCAGAGTATCATCAGGAACTGCAGAAGCTGAGTCAGCTCACAGCTGCAGCCAGCCAGAAATATTAACCCATTGCTCGCAACAGCAGATGAAGAAAGCTGTGTTTAGTTGGAAACAGCAAATTTTGTTCCAGAGCTGTAAAACTATATTAGCAATTAAGTAACAAAGTTGCAAGTGATACCGCTGTGGGACCGAAGTGCAGTTTATGTCACAGACTGCAGCAGTATGAGAGCACTCTACTAAATAACCAAAGTACTTGGCCTAAAGAGATCTTAAGAAGGATGTGAATTGCTACAACCAATGCCTCTTGAAATTGTCTGCTTTGCTGTCCTTGGTAAGTTGTTCTAGTTCTGTCAATGGAAGACAAAACCTCCAAAATTTTCAGTTCTGCACTAATAGCAACTCAGGATTTCTTTTGTGCTGTCCAGCAGTGAAACAGAGCAGGATCCTTCTATCCTTTTTTTGAAATACCAATGTTATATGAACTCTTTTTTTTTTTTTTTTTTCCAAGCAGGTGACTCCTCTCCTAGTTCAATTTTTGAGAAAAATTTTGCAACATCACAGAGCCTTGCTGCATCCAGTAAGGTTCTGGAACAGAAACTCTGAATTTTATTTAATCAGTTAATCCCCATGAACTGCTGTATCTTGATAACAACAATAGATATTTCCCTTTGGTAGGAATAAAAAAACCCAAAACAACAGAATGATAATTTGAAAAAAAAAATAGCAAAAAACCCAACCCTGTCTGGCTATTCTTACATAGAAGCTGTATGAAATATTTTAGCAAAGAATTGAAAACTGTAGTTCAAAAATGTGTAAGTGCATATAAAATAAATACAGAAAATCACACATTGATTAATCTGATGTCTAGGGCCTTTCACTTATCAAAATAAGTCTTGAGGAAATCTTAAAAATAGTTTACAAACAAATATTTTGGAAATAAGTTCCTCACACAACTACATAAGATTACAGTGTATGGCACATGTAAAAATATAGCCCACTCCATTCTCAGATATTTCTTTGGATGTAATAAATTACCCAAAAGACTTTCAATGAGGAGAAGAGGTACATCAGCAACATTAATAAAGATAAAAATAGGCCATGCTAATGGATCAACAAAGAGTACTTTGGGTTTTTTTGTTGTTTCTTTGTTTTTAGCTTATTTGGAATAACTGTGGAGATGGATTTAGGTTTCAATTAATCTGCTTATAAAAAAGCTAAAGAAATCTTTGATCTGAAAGGAGTTTTTTTATTCCAAGTTAAAGACATGCGGGATAAGAAAACAAAGTACATAAAATCATGTTATGTCTTGTTAGTAACACAGGAAGTCTGAAATCAAGAAGCAATGGCTTGAGTGCCTGCCCCGTGACAGAGACAAGATGAGGCAGCTGCTTTGCCAAAGGAGGCAGCTGAAATGAATCACGGTCATGACACTCACCAGGGACAGCCACGCTCCGGTTTTTTGGACAACAGTTCTAATCCCCTCATCTCATGCCAAGATGAGCCAACTACCAGTCTCAAGACTGGAACTTAGGACTCTGGTAATGCATTATGCATTGCTATACATTAAACTCCCACTGCTGTTTAATCTGTTTTTAAGGCACTGTTTAAACATCAAATCTTAATGCACACTCCTTTACTTTTGAACATAATAAGATTAAACTGAATAGAATCATAGAAATGTCTGGGTTGAAAGGCATCTCTAGAGGTCATCTAGTCCAACCCCTGATAGTTCCAGGTCAATTGTGTATGACCCGTTCCACCCTTAAAGAGCATTTTTCTATCATCTAAATCAATGCAGTTGTAATTTTTCTTTTAATCACCAGCATTCTGGTCAAAATTTAAGAAGGCAAGAACCTGTCTCCATTTCAGATCACCACTCTTTCCTCACGTGTTTTTCTCTGAACTATTAGAACAAATGACCATGTAGAGTTAAGAGATTAACTCTCCAGGCTAGAGAAATGTTATGTCAAAGGAGTATATATTTACTTCAGGCAATCACTTAAAATAGTATCTTATGTTTTAAAGTATTGTAATTTGCTAAGAGACACTGTGTAAATGAAACAGCTTCAGCTCTAAGACTAGTTGTTGTTATTTCTGGTCTGAGATTCACTGGGCACAAATAGATGCAGAAGAGAGCACAGCTGCTCTGTACCACACAGTAAATCCATCACTTTGGAGATGCACTTTGGATTTGCACAAATTAACTGTAAGGCACATGCTTTCTTAAAAAGCCAGAGCTGCTGTGGAGAACACAGCCTGCAGAAGTATGTGTGTGAAGACACAGCCTGCAGAAGTATGACAGACACAGCCAAGATTCCCTGAGCTGATCACTTACAGCTACTGCAGAGCAGCTATGAGGGATCACATCACTCTATGACCAATACCCAGTTGAACACAGAGTATCCTCAGAGTATCTATCAGAACCACAAGAATGATTCACAAAGATGGATCGAAGAAGAGCTGGAAGATTTTCCAAAACAGGAAGGGTCTTCTGGTTTATTTCCCTCTGAATTTACTTGGATGGTAACAGAGACAGGAAAAGGTACACACACTATTTTTAAAATTAGAAGTGTTAGTCAAAAAAGACAAAAAGATTAATCGTTTGGCATTACTGCATCATGATAGCCCTTATTCATCTGTTTCATCACAGCATTTTATATTGCAAGTGGAAAAAAAAAAAAAGTGCTATGGGGAAGTTAAAACCAGTGAGTCATATTATCAAAAATGCAGGCATGGAAATATTTCAAGAATCAAAAAAGAAAATTAAAATTAAAATTAAAAATCTCACCCATCAGAAGGCTCTTTGATGAAAAATGAAACACTGCATTTAGCTGCCTTAACTGTGCTTGCTGAAGGACTTGCTCATTCAGAAAGCACATGACCTTGCTTGCTTTGCTGGCAAAACCTAAGACAGTAGATCAGACAATGTGGTTATTACTGTTCCTCTTCTTTTTCTAGAACGTTTCACAATCTGTACATAATAACTTCCCTACAGACCACCCAGGAGTTCACCCAGCTAACAGTAGATGGTGGTGTGATGCGTTGTGTGTTTTTATTGCAGACCAATTAATTCTTTGGGGGGAAAGTCTTCATTCCAATGGATTGCTGTTGAAAGAATTGTGATGGCTTATTTCAGAACAACAAAATCAACCACCCATAACTAGACATCCCATTATTTAAGTGCTCATTAAATTATATTAGCTGTCCTAAATTGGGGATGGTAACCTTGGGTACTTGACTTAAAATTGCAAGATGGGAAATTAAACACCTTACTTTTCCCCATCCTTTAGAACTTTTCTGTACCAAAAGAATCACCACTGACATGTTCCAAGATTTAGGGAGAAAAAAAAAAAGGTAATTTTAGAAAAGTGTCTTTTGTCTCAAGTATTTCCTTTTTATGATGAAGACTTGATGCTGGGGCTTTCTGAGATAGGACTCACCTATAAAAAGCTGCTATATCTCCCCTCTATTTCTTCCAGCTCTATGACAGCACAGCTCTTGCAAAAGATCCACCTGGAGACACTCACTGCTGCCATCAGAAATATGCTGGAGGAAGAATAAAAGAGTGCAAAACACAGAGCACCACTGGACAGCCAACCTCTTGGCCTTGAAAAACTGATGCAGAGAACAACCACCCCAATACTCCCTCTTAGATCTTCATATCGTCCACAGAGAGATCTCCTACAAAGGAGCAGCATTCAACAGAACCATGTTTCTTCCCTTACCTTTCCCAGCTCATATATTCAAATTTGTTTGAAGTAGAAGGAAAAAATCCCGCCTGTTGTTACTTCGTAGGCAGTCACCTCTCATGGGGAACCAAAGGAGTGAAGTTGCTTTTTTAAACAAAAGTTTTAGTTACAGTGATCTGTTCACAGAAATTTAAATATCATTGTAGTAAAAACTTTAATCTGAACTGTATCACTAACATTTTTCTCTTTCCTAAAGGCTTAAAGAAGGGAAAAAAGTTTCACTTGATTTTTTTTTTAAGTTAATTTGCACGTGTTCTACTTAATTCTTGAACAAGAAAAATCTTAACTTTCCATGACTGTCAGGCCATTTTAATAAGTTGAAGAAAATGTTTTCTTTGTTTTCTTATAAATTATTCATCTCTTTCCTCTCCTATTTTTTAGGTTCTTCTTGCTGTTATATTAATATTCTATATTGTGCACAACAAAATCCTTACTTCAACATTACCACTTTTTACTTTTCCACCAAGTAAGTATAATAAATAAAATGCTGTACAAAATCATGCATGCAATTATAATGCATTGTATATAATTTCATCCTTTTTCTTCTGTCCTTTTTAATTTCTTTCTTTTAATCTGTGGGATGATGGAGTAAAAAGAATATGGGAGGAAGGAATCCAAGATTGATGAAGTAGCCCTGGGAGTGTGAAACTTCAAGAAACACCTAGTAGCTTTAACTTGTCTGCAGCACCACCAAAAATCACATGCTTCAAGTAAATTATCTAGTACTGTAAAAAAACCATAAAAGATCTGGCTAGCATAGGAAGAAAAATCACTGAACCTATCTAATGATATATTTATACCCTGAAGCATGAGAACTAATAGTCTGGCAATTTTATCTCAGCTAGTGAAACAGCAAACTCTGTTCTTATATTCATGATAAATGAATTTATCCCACCTGTGATTCAGAGTCTTAATGGGACAAACAGAGATGAAGTAGTCATAGCCAACAATAAATTACTCCATTGCTTTTGGCTAAGTAGAACACACTCTCAAAAATATGTTTCCTTCACATACTTATTGTTATTATAAAGACAACTGCAGTTGGTGAAGCTTTAACACAAAATAAGCAGTTAAATAATTCCAGTAAATATTAATGCTACCTATTAGTCTTTCAAAAATATTCACATCAATCAAATATCTATTGTAAAGGTTAGGCTTTACAGGAAAGTGTTCACATAACACCCAGAATGAGATGCTGAGCTGAATTACTCAGAAAGTTCTTGAAGTTATCAGAAGGTGCTAAAAGCTAATAATAAGCACTTGGACTTCAGCATCTTCTCTCCCCCTAAGAAGATTATTGTGTCCTGTTCTTTCTGGGGATTTTTACTCATTTATATTCTAGGGCGCAACTCTTAAGAGAAACAACCCCAGCATGAAGGAACAATGAGTAGAGGCTACACACTGAGAAGGGTCTTCGAATTTAACTAGTAAACTACATTGCAACTAAGATCCAAAGATCCAAAAGGTTAGATAGAAAATAAAACAAAACAAAAACAAAAAGCCCACAACACAAAAATACTACAACAACAAAACAAAACAAAACAATAATAAAAACCAACAACAACAAAAAAAAAACAAACCCCAAAACAAACAAGGGAATAAATCTCAGACGGATTCCACAAGTAAGAAAAGAGATAATAAATAGAAGTGTCAAATCTTGTTAATTAAATTATCATAGTGCTTAAGGCTCAAGGATGGGGCATAGGAAGGAAGCAAGCTCTGGGACAGGGCTCCTCTGAGAGCATAGACTTCTGTCCACAGCACTAACAATGTGATATCATATGAAAATATTCTGTTTCATACTAATGTAAATCAGTGGACTCTATGCCAATGCATTAAGAAAAATGTGCAAATAAAAGCTTCATTTTTATGCCCATACTGAGCTAGTAGACCTGTTTCTATTAAACAGACTAAATTTCTTCTAATTGCTCACTGAGCAGTTTGGGGCTTTTTCCCTCTTTGTTCACTAAACACTTCTCCTCCCCCTCTCCCTGGGTAACGGAAAAAGATATTTCCTTATATTTTGCCCAGCATATACAATCCCTTGTTCTTAACATGTAATTTCCCAGTTCACTAATAAGTGCCCAAATGCCTACTTGAGATGATCTCCTACAGTCAGATATTCAGAGCTGTTCTTGTTTCTTTTGAGTTTCACAGAGCTTCTCTATTTAATTAACTTCAAGTGCTGTATTCTCCAAGGAAGCAGAAGGAGAGTTTATTAGGAGGTGTGGTATAAATTACATAGTAATTTCAACAGAGTGGAAATCCAAGACAGCTTGTGTGCAAGAAATCTTTCTTTAATATATCTACCGCTTGAGAGGCTAAAGGCCAGAACTTGGTTTCCAGCTCTTATTTAAGACCATAAGGCAGTGTGATACCTCAGCATCTCTAGCAATTTGATCCATTCGGTATGCCCATGAAGGCAAGCTCCCAAAGGCTTTGTACAGATTTTTTAGAACTTAAAACAACCATCCAAAAAAAATACCACATTCTTGCTCACTGCCTAGATGAGAACCTCACAAAATCTCCCTTTTGCCTGAAAGCTTTTGAAGTTGTATCCAAAAGATCCAATCCTTAGGAGCCAGATACATAAATCCCAAGTCTGTAATTAAGCGAAAGGCCTCTTAACACCCTTGAGTCCCCAATCTATTAAGCATGATCCAAGCACAGCTAACAGACAAGAGCAGCTACATTGTCTTTCAATGATTGCCAGAGTATCGCTTCTACATTATTAGATAATAGCTTAATAATTAGAACAGCCCTCCAGGGAAGTGAAAAAAACAGGTCAACACAATCATCCTCCACAGAGGATTCAAGACCACATAATCCACTGCTGATTAAGATACCCAAGTGAGCATCTTGTAAAGTAGAATACATGGAAGAAGGAAGAGGAAGGAAAATAATTTTTGCAAAACTATGCTAAATTAACATGCCACAGAGAAAGAGTGTGAAATTCCCAGTGCTGCTTATGACACCCTGCCAGAGTGGAGAGGTGACCCTAGGTCTGCTCTCATTACTGTTTTAGACAGTTTATGCTGCACAAGCACTGGGTCAAGGAGGGAGTAACTTACACATAGAATTTTGTTTGAAAACTAGGACTAAAACAACAGCTTCCAACACACACTCCACAGTTCTGCCTTTACCACCAGACTAGCAGCAATTTGTTCCTTTGGAGATGTAAATTTATACTTTGGCTGAAGTACGCATTAATACTGGCTGTAAGAGACAGGTTCAAGGCATCTCTTTCAACCATACTTGAAAATAGAAAGCCCTGTTCAACTTATCTTTAAGAAATTTTATGTGCATCTTATAAGCAGAGAGCAAGTAACACAAAGAAAGGGGAGCCCAGAAAGGTTCACATCTTGAATACCTATGAAAAGCAACACCATCAAATTCATATATATGAATAGTTTATTCTTCTCAGAAGTCAGTTGAAATACAAAGAAGTTTTCCAACATAAAATGGCTACATTCTTGTGTGAATGGAAAATCATCATGAATTCTATTAGCTTCAGAATTTATTAAGAACATTAATTTTAACTGTATTAATGTAACAACAAAACATAAATTATTTGGGAAGCCTTTCTTAATTGCCACAATTATAAAGGAGAAAAAAAAAAATCTCTTGAATTGGCTTTATTATTAGAAAGAATAAGTAAATAAATCTATTAAATAATTTATTCTGTTAGTTACTGGGAAACCTCATTGCTGATATGACAACCATGGCACCATAAACCAGATTATAGTTTGCTTCCGATCTGTGCCTATTTCACATTTTCATTAAGGAAAGTGTTTTCTATCTGTTATGCTATAGTGACACCTACAGAAAAAAGCAGTATTTAAAATGGGGGACCTGGGAAGGAATTGGATGAGAAATAATTTTGAAGTGCTGCATAACCACACTTGTGTATGTGTGCAAGAGGTGTGGTTTCATGTCTAACAAGGAAACTTTTGAATATCATATGCCATTCTCTCAGGACTCAATTTATAAATGTTTCCATGGCAGTCCTGTCAGGAAGCCATGCTAATAGCAAGTTTCCAAGCAAGTCTGGTTATTAAAATTGCTAAATATATGCTGCTAACATTTCTTTAGAGGCAGTGATTTTTACAGTTTTCAAAGGATCAGCACTTTTTTTTCCACTGTAGCTCTGCTGAATTTACAAAAAAAGAGAATCTTCAGAATCTCCTATTGATTTTACATTGATGCATTGATGTTGTACAATGTGTTACCTCTGGAAAAAGTACTCAAGGATGTGTTTTTGCAGAAGGAAGGAATATTCTTTCTTTCTAGGCCTCTTAAATAACTCAAAATTAAATGTTGTAGTTACTTGAGGCTGATCACATCCTCAACATGACAAGCCATTTTCAGTACTTTAATTCTCTTAATATCATGTTCTTGAATATTCAAAGGCTGACAATTTCAACACTATTTTAATTTTCCTTTTCAATAAAAATCTGGTAGTACAACCTCCTCTTTATGTTCTCTTCCCAGTGGGCCTTAATACTCTTAGCTGTTATAGTTAGCAAAGAGTTAAATAGCAGCATGAGATCAAAGGTTTCTATGAACAGGCCTCTTTTATTGAGGGATTTGATAGAAATATCTTGAATCAATTTTAAAAAGCCTTCCTTATGTTTCCTGGTATGAAACTGAAATTCATATGTTTAAAAATTAGTAGCATTTTCCTGGAGAGGAAATTCAGTACTGAGGGTAGTACTAAGCTTTATGTGATAAAAGTGCAGCACAAAGATCACTTTTTAGTAACTACAATGCAGGCTTCCCTTAGCAGGTGAGATTACAAGAGAGAGATACAAGGTGTTAAATGACAGTTTTTTGGCATATCCAACAGACAAACATTCTGCTACTCAGAAATAGGAAAAGATGTTACTTTGACCTAAATGTAACACAACAAACAGCTCCTGCAGGTGTCTTTATTCATTCTTATTCATTTAACCTGTTATTTTAGGATAATAATAATAATAATAATAATAATAATAATAATAAAAACTTTGAGGGAGTTTTGTTAA
>JANHGL010111795.1:37500-57020 GCA_024611195.1 Ceyx melanurus | reverse complement strand
TGAACACGTATTCATGTGTGGGGGGGTCGCATGAGACGGGGACCAGGTGGCATGGGGCTCCGGGTGGGGGTCCCTTCTCAGGGCTGCTTGCCAGCATGCAGCAGCTGGACGAGCTGCACCAGCTGCTTCAGCAGCCCCTCTCTGAGAGAGGCTCAGTGCCCAGACCTGGGACACCCAGGCTGGGTGACTCAGGGGGCTGAGCCCAGGGACCCTGCGGTGTGCCAGTGCTCCTCTCCATACAGAGGTGAGGCAAGGGCAGGAGCTGTCCCCAGGCTTGGGCCATGGTGGATGCCTGGCCCTTGTGCAATGGCACAGACCAAGTGGCTCTCCACAGAGACAAGAAATAAATCATTTAAGCCTGTTCCTACATTAAAATAATAATAAGAAAGAGTATAAATGCAAAGTGTTAATGAAGTAATGAAGGAAAGCGGCATGCTCAGTGCCACAACTAAATACAGCCATTAAAAACCATAACCTCTGTAAAATTTGTGATAAAATTACAATTTAATTTTATAAAGATAATTTATTAGCTAATACCTCATTGCACATGTTAATAGCTTGTGCTTAAATAATAGTAATCTTGATTGCTATGCAGTCATTAAACTATTTTTTTTTTTGCATACTGTTTAACTGACCATTTTGTATGTGGTTTGGGAAGAAAAAAGTAATTATTGAAGTCTTAAGCAGTGAGTTAATTTCTAATGAAAGGATAATTTTATTCCAATGATTTTACATTTAATTAACTAAAGCTACATGTAATCTGAAGTTCTGAGGCAGTGCTGATTCATGTGTGTATTGGACAGAAAGCAACGTGGTGTGAGCCCCTGGCCCAGCAGGACACAGAAGATGAGAAGAGGTGGCAGCAGCAGTGGGAATGAGGGGACATAACCCCCACAAAGTGGGTCTGAGAGAGTGTATGCAGTTCTGTGCTGCACTGATGTGAAGGTTGGAGTTGAACTGGAAAGTGTTGCAGTGATGGTTTCAGAGCCAGGAAGTTGGAAAAAAAACACTTCGGGTCAAAAAAAAAATTGTATTTGGGGATGGACAAAGAGAAAGAATTGTGCTTTTGCCATCTGAAAGTGTTTGAGTTCGATAAATTCATCACCTTTTTGCTTAGGTCAGTTCTTACATGTAAAAGTTCTCTTTGTCATGAAACACCAGAAAACTCCCTAAAAGCAGCACTGAACTACAAACAGCCAAGATCAAACAGTGGCATTTTTCCCACCCCTCACAAGCCATTTGTTTCCATTTGCTGCCCCTCCACCCACTCCCCCGGAGCAGGGCAGCTCTGCCCGCGGTGCCCGCGGCTCTCTGGGCAGCGCTCGGCCAGGGCGTGCGGCTGGCTGGGCACCCGGCTGGGGCCACCCCCAGCGTACGGTGTAGGTGTTTCCATGCTGCAGGGGAAACGCTTGTCAGGTTATTGATAAACAACAGATCTGTGTCAGCGCAGATGCCTTTTTAATGGCGTGTCCTGAGGTGCAGACATTAGGGTTATATCTCCTGCCTCCCGGCGACTGGTGCAGCCATCACTCCTCCTCAAGCAGAGAGGGGGCTGCCACTGAACCCGCTTCCCTCGCCTCCTTCATGCATCTCCCTGTCGCTTGTGCAGACAAGGAAGGAGCAAACTGGAGCCCTCATCACGCGCGGAGATGCGGGGGGCTTGGTGCGGGGGGCTCGGTGCGGTGTCTGCCTGGCGTGCGGCGGGAGGGGTTTGGGCGAGGTGAGGGATCGGGGCAGAGCACGGTGCTCAGCTCAGCTACCATCACCCCGAGTGTCTGCCAACACTGTAAACAGGACAGGTAGCACCGCCACAAAAACTGTAATCCTCAGTGTCCCACCTGGGCACAAAAGCTGGCCCTTGTGCTGCTGGTGTGAAGAAAACTCTCAAAATGCTTCATTTCAGAGTGAACTCTCCCTCATGCTCAGGACCAGCTCAGATTTCACTGCTCTGAAAAGGTTCATGACATGCCCACCTCCCTACAGAATATCAGCCTGGGATTTGACTTTTTTTTTGGGGTACCTCCAAAGTACTCGTTAGCCGAATGAAGACCTATCCATGGGAAGTGTCCAATCAGTCTCTGGACATCTCCTCTGTCAAGTCTCTGCACTTGAAGCCCTTGTGCTGGTGTGAGCCCAGCGCTCCAGCAGCCCTGGAGCAGAGCTGGGCTCTGCCTCCCCAGGACCCCCAGAGTACTGCTGCTGCCCAGGCTCCTCTCGCCAGGCAGGGACTCCTCACCCTCAGAGCAACCCATCCTCCGGGGCCACATCACAGGACAATTCACTCTTGTGAATGTGCCCTGATGACTTAATTATTTATGAGGAATGTTTTATCCCGGCTTTCAAACTAACACAAACAGATGTTGCCAGACCAAAATGGCTCTTTTTGCTAGATCTTGATGGATAGTCACAGCGGAGTAACGCGGCATTGTCGGCAGCGTCGTGCCCGTGGGGTGGTGGAATGCAGGACACATCTCCCGCCGAACGAAGAGCCCCTTCTGCCTCCCATATCTTATTTGCAGAGCTCCTTCTGCCTCCCGTATCTTATTTGCAGTGCTCCTTTCCTACCTCACACACAGCACAGTGCCCGTATTCATTTGTTGGACTCTGCCTGCCGTGGTGGCAGAGCACAAAGCAGGAGCTCAGTCCCGTGTGAAGCCTGGCCAGGTTTCCACACCTGGTGTCAGCATCGGTGCTCGAGCAGCTCCTGCCCAGCACCTCCTGACTGTGCCAATGGGCACGCTGCCTGCCCCACTCACTGATGACACTGGTCCCCTGCTTCCATTTCAGAATACAGATATTGGTCTCTGACAAGAGCTCCAGACAACTGCTATTTCAGAGTCTGAAGTTCTTTGTTCATGCTTTAATCCTTCAGAGAGGTTTTGTTTCCCTCTTTCTGAACAGTGGCAGTTCTCTTGGTCACTGCAGATTCCAAAGGAAGGCGAGTTTTTGTGCTGGGCCACGGACAGACACCTACAGAACTGTGCCCGCATTACAGTTTATTTTGCATGTCTCAGTACATCAGATATCAAATGCTCCTGTTCATAAACAAGCACTTAGGTGAGGAGCACTTGCCCACTCGTCAAGGAGAAACAAAACCATGCAGCTTATCTGACTAATCACAACTGGACAGCAGGGCTCAAATTTAAAATATTCATGATTTAGCTGAGAGTAAACATTTCTCAAAAATATATTAGCTGCAGGAATATTAGCCCTGGGAGTCGCAGGGAAGCCAGGAACCCTACCACACTGTGAGTCAACTGCTGCAAAAGATTACGGTTCTTTAAGAAAAATCTCTCGTAACCACGGTTTACAGGTTTTAATATTCTGCCTATTACAAGAACCAAGCACCACCCTTGGAGCACACATGCAAATAGCAGGGGAGAGCTGAGAAAGACAATAAAACTGGAAGCAGCCTTTGGAAGGGCAAATAAATAATTTGATTGCAATGTGAGAGCGTTTTCCGGTTTGATGGGCATTTCCTTTTCATTGAAAATAAACCAGGCTAAATGGCTCAGTGGGTCCTGTGCACCTAAAAATGGGCCCAGCTTGCCTGTACTCTCGGTAACAGTGGGTATCATGGAGGTACATAAAAATATAGTTTATTGTTAAATTAAGTGTCCTCTTCTTGAAAACAACCCTTAAATTTAACATTCCAAGGCTGCTGCTGTTTATTTGCACTCTCGGAGCACTCTCGGTGCTGTCCACTCAACTACTTGAGAAATACATTGTAATAAAAATAAATGGACAGTTTGGGTTTCTCTAAAATTAAAACAGGATATACAGCAGCCTTGCACTTCTTCCTTGCACTGAGGTAGCCTGTGATAAAGTCACATTGTGTCAGAGATGGCAAATTATGTATGCTAATTACTTACCGGAATTTCAGATTTGTCCTTACCATAATTAAAAAGGTGTCACTTTATTAGAATAGGGCTGGAATGATGGGGCTTGGAGCAGTGGAGGAGATTTCTGGTTAGAGATAATTACCAGTGATGTATTCCTTTCCCTCACTGCCATTTTTGCTGCATTCCCCCCATTACCGTGTAATGGATGGCTCATGTGTCTGCGGTGGAGCCTGGCTGCCTGGCACGGGGGTACCCGCCAAGGGTGCCTCCAACACCACACCTCAGACCTTTGCTGGCATGGGGAGGCCTGGCCCAAAGAGGCATTTTTACTGGTGCTCCATCAGGGGAGCGACAGTGAGGAGGAGCAGGCAGGGTTAGTCCTGTTTCAGGTGCCCTGCTGCCCATTGGGTCATTCCAGAATGTCCCCCAGACAGGTTATTGCTGTGGGCAAGTGTCCAAAGCTGCTCTGCAGCACCTGCTGCTGCCTCCCCAAGAGCCAGACCCTGCATCCCACAGATCCGGGCTCAGTCTGCTGCAGAGCACATCAAGGCCACAGAGCTGCCCCATGACAGAGCAGGGGCAGATGTGCTCCACAGCTGGCCCCTGGCCGGGACCAGGCTCACCCCTGCAGCACCCCCCTGCTTGTGCTGCTTCAAACAAGGGTCTGGGGCCACTCTGGCTGAAACCCTGCATTAAGGCAGACACATTATTTATATGCATTGTAATATCTTTCTGTTGGCAGAAGAGACTTGAACCTGTCGAGGGCAAACTCAAGTCTCTCCCAGGGCCTGGCGAAAGAAAATAGCAGCATTTAACAGTGATGAAAGTCACAGCATAAACAGGGATGGAGAGAGAATAATTGCACGGCTGGAAAGCTGGGCTCCATGTTATCATCACACACTGAATTCCTGGTCTGTAAGTACAGGGCCGGCACTAACCCCAGCAGCAGATGAAGGTTATAAAAGAGGCATTACTTGGAAAGGTCAGCAGGCTATTCAAACATGGTGCAGACACAATACAAAGATTCAATACCGAGAGCTATTTGCAGTGGCTTGAGAGGCAAGAAGAGTGGGAAAAGCAGGCACAGGCTCATTTGCTGCAGGGACTGCGAGGCTCCTTGTGCAGCAAACTTACAGAGCAGAAGATGGGGCAGGCTCAGCCCCAGTACAGCCCTGTGTGCACCTTCATGCTCCCTGGCAGCAACGGGTGCTCCACAGCACGGCTTTGCAGCCAGCACCACACTAAACTCTTGCAGCCATGCCTGGAAATGAACATCCAAAGCAGAAAAGGGAGAGAGAGCTTTTCTGCATGGACACCACAGAGGTTTGGCTGTGGACTGTCATTGATCCGCTCTCTAATTCAATGTATTTAGACAGTTGAAGCATTTTTTTCTTTTAGGAGAGACATCTCTAGGTTAAGCAGTGTACTGCAGCCCATATGCTCCACGTTTGGAGTATCCACAACACAACAGCTCTTATGGTTGATGGAGAGACCCATCAGACTCTACATTTTTATAAAAGATTGTTTGGTTAGCTCATGAGGCAGTGTCATTATTGCCAAAGGGTTTTGCTCCCCAAGCCTGTGCTGAATATTGTATTACTTTGCCATGCTCAGAAACTAAAATTACAACAATTTAATTTTGAATATGGTGGCATTATTGCCATTTGTATTTGCCATTTCATAAGACTTTTCATTTCAACTGCTTTGCTTTCCTGTCAAGAGGAAAAACCTTCAATCTATCGGCTTTTACCAGAGAGAGAACTGTGCCGGAATGTAATGCACTATTGTATATTTCTTCTCTAATGCTCTTTTGAACAAAATCATCTATTTCATCAACAGTATATCAGCGGTGACCAAAGACCATTAAATAATGCATCTCACTCAGGAGCAGTGGAGCAGGGAAAGGGCTCTGACCTGTTTTAAACCTTATTACTTTCTTGCATTATGCCCCTCACTGCAATCTTTTTGTTTAAGTGATTTCAGCTGAGGCGTTGCTTCCTGCCTTAAAATACAAGGCAGACATGTTATTTCTGAAGTGGTTGGTACACTCAGCCTCAGCATTTCCCATTCTACACCAAAAACAGCCTATGTGTATTAATCTTTGTTAACCTTGCCAAATACACGGGGACACGTGCACATGTCAGGAGTCTGGTGTAAATAACATCCCTCTCTGTTTTGGGTTTCATGTGCAGACACTTTCCATTTTATTTGGACTCATGGTTTTACTTCCCAGCCAACGTTCAGTGCCTGCAATCAACAGTCACAGGGCGGTTAAAGCACCGGGGGAAATCAATCTAGAGTGGAAGAGCCCAGAAACAGAAGATACAGTCATA
Organism: Ceyx melanurus; assembly: GCA_024611195.1. Classification (NCBI taxonomy): domain Eukaryota; kingdom Metazoa; phylum Chordata; class Aves; order Coraciiformes; family Alcedinidae; genus Ceyx; species Ceyx melanurus. The sequence goes on along the minus strand of JANHGL010111795.1, from coordinate 50,845 downwards.
ACAACCAGAGGAGGTCAGGACTGGCACTGCAGACTGAGGTTTAAGTAAAGTGGCAGTACCAAAGAGTTGCTCGACTTCCCTCTAACCCCTGCGCTGTCCACGCTGGGAGGAGCATCGCAACACCGGGAGACTCCAGCCAAGGAGCAGCTGGCAATGACCAAGATGAGGTGCCCTGCACCCAGACACCTCTCTGCTTCCCATTGAGCGACCATTCTCACTCTGACAGTGCCCTGGGGGAAGCTTCCAAAGATACTGCCCCAGAGCAGCAGTCCCTGTCTGCTGGTGGCCTGGGCAGGGTGAGCTGCAGGCACCTATGGTGTCCAGCACTGCTGCCCCTGCCCGTAGCAAGGCCAGGATCACAATCAAGGCAGTTGTCCTCCCTCATCCCTCCATCTGCAGTGCCTATGCTGGGCTGCAGGTCCCTGCCTAAGGACAGAAGGTGTCCCAGGGGTGGCTGCTGCAGGGAGGGGGTGGCAGCCACGATGGGGTGCAGGGGACACACCTGCCCTCTGCTCATGGACGGAAACTGTGCGGGTGTTGCAGGTGGAGGTGCCACTGCAGTGGGAGCACAGCTCAGGTGCAGTGATAACAGCCAGGGTGCAGGGTCTGCTCTCCACTGGCCCTTGTGAAGCACAATCCCCCACCAGCCTGCAAGGAGAAAGCCTCAGAGACTTACAATTACATTTTCTCACTAGTCTAATGAGGTGAGAGACAGACAGAGAAGAGAGTTCCCTGGGCTAATTTTCCAGCCAGCAGCCACTGCATTGCTCCTGTACCGTGAGAGGCAGAGGGAGAAATGACTCTTCCAGATTAGAGGCTTTTGCTGAAGGCATTTTGGAGCATATTCCTCCAGGACACTGCAGCAAAAAAAAAATAAAAATGAAGATGACAAACCATTTTACTATGTTCAGCCAGAATGAAGTAACTGAACAACAGAGCTGTGTGAAGCTGGGGGTGCACTGACCAGGAGAGAGCACCTGGGGAGAGCGACGAGAGGAATTTGGCCTGAATCATTACAGACGGTGCTTTCCTCGAGTGAGAGAGGCAGCAAGTCAGCATCTGAACAGGGGGAAGAATTAGCTGGAAGAGGGAAGGAGCATTGCATTTGTCTCCTCAGCCACCAAACAATTTGTTATCATGAAAATGTTGGCAATGGAATAATCACTGCCTGGGGGAGCAGCACTGATCTCCAGATCACCGGAAAAAGAGTGCTCTGCCTTCCTCCCAGGCATGATGGGTCCTTCAGGCTGGAGAAACCCCCTTCCATACCCACAGGAAACATGAGTAGAGAAGACTCATTTCTTTACACTGGACTCAGCAAGCTCAACATTTGACTCTTCAGAGGTCCTCTCATGACTTTGGTTGAGCCCAACAGTGTCGTTTGTTCCTCTCCCATCTCTAGTTTCAGGACAACAAACACACTTCTAGGATGTGACCTGAGAAACCTGGACTTACTAATACGGGTCTGAGTAAATTAAATCCCTCTTCTATGATGACCACATATAGCCTGTTAGCACACAAGTGTATTCACATGAATGTGGGATGTTGAATCATAAAATCATAGAACATCTCAAATTGGAAAGGGATCCCTAAAGATCACTGAGTCCAACTCCCTGCTCCTTGCAGGACTACCTACAAATAAACCAGATGAGTAAAAGTGTTGTCCAGATGCTCCTTGAATCAGACCAGACACTAAACTAAATTGAAACTTCCTCATTTGACTAACAAATCCAGCCAGCCCAGTTTGTCCCCAGCCATCTTCCTCTGAAGAGTTTGGAGCTTGTAGCTGGTCCTGAAATTAGTTTTAGCCTAAGGCCAGATCTTGGTTAAAATGGTGTATGTAGGAGGCACTCCTGCCTCTCTTTCCTCTTGGCTGTCTGCACAGCACTGTTCTGCTCATGCAAACTAGCACAAGGTCTGTCAAATATCAAATAAGAATTTTGTTGCTGAAGCTCTTGGAAAATTGACAGGTAGCATGCAAGCAAACATTAAATCAATAATAGCAAATTTCCCCTGGGAAACTTGTAGTGTTTTCTCATCAAAATCTTTAAATCCTTAAAGAAACCATAAAAGGTTTACACACCTCACCCTGGTTAATCTGGTTACCTCTGCATTGCTGAGCGGGGCTGATCACCGAGCAGCGGCGCAATACCCGGCGCTGATCACCGAGCAGTAAGTGTAATACCCAGTGCCCCACGCGCTGATGTATTGTAGCTTTGTTAGTCACTGTGGCTCCTTGGTAAATTCATTTGGAGTCCTCCGGGGTTTTAAATCTCTCATTTGGCCAACAACGAGGTCTGAAAAGATTGCAGTTCATTTCGACCCACAGTGGATGGAAGGCTCATTTACTGGCTGCAGGCAACTCAATCAGGCTGGCCGCTGATGAGTGAGTGACTTGTTCAGAGCGCTAGTCAATATGTGTCTGCTGTGATAGAATGTCAGCATCTGCTGCTGCTCCTGTCTCCCACTGCTCCGGCTTTTTTCATTTGGCCTGATCAATGTTATTAAAAACACCTAGGAGTTCCTTAACTGCTCTGCCACTTGAGGCTTTTCTTTCTTTCTTTTTTTTAAACGCAACTTTGTATTATCTGCAAACATGTGCAGATGATGTACGCGGATTGATTTTTGGACATGAATGTGCAGTGTGTGGGACAGTGTGTGGGTGTTCGTATGCTCAGGCGTGTGACTTTTATATAGGAGTTGGCTTTGAAAACACATCACTAGGTTTGATTTTTGTGTGTGTGTTGCCTCGAAGTAGCTCAGACTTTTGTCTTGCAGACTTCCATTGTTATTTGTGAATACATCTTCAAATGTAAGCATGCAAAAAAAATAATACACCTTTCCTGAAGCCAGAATTCCCAGCAGCACCCCATGGGCACCTGTACACTAAACATCAGACCACTACTCCAAGTAAAAGGGAGGCACAGCTTAGGTAAATAAGCACAGGGTTAAAACCCCTTTCCATGACAGGTCTGAAACATAAGCACCATTTGCATTGCCCTTTGGCCACCCCACCCACTGCCTGCCCAGCAATCCATTTCCTGGGGGACTAATGACACACCATGGCACAGGCAGGTCAGCCACCAATTACATAAAAAAAGGAAGCAGAAAACAGATCCACCACTAAATGTTTTGATCTGTCTGCAGAACGCGCACAGTGCTGCGGGAACTGCACTTTCCTGCGGCGCAGGGAGGAGGGTGCTGCATCCCCTGGGCAGGCCCCAGGCTTCCCATCACCCAGCAGTGAGGACCATGATGACTGTCAAAGCTTTGAATGACGCCGGCCCCTGCTGCACTGTCCAGATTGGCACTGTCAAAGGGTGTTCCTCCTTTCTCCACACACACAGGATCATCTAAACCCTTGTCCACCACGATGCTAGTCAGCTTGCTCGGAGGAGAGTGTGCAACAGGACTTCTGGGGCTGAGAGATGTGGTCCACAGCCTGGAGGAAGCCTGGTCAGAGCAGAGCCCACCTTCGCTGCTGCTGTCCTAGTTGTGCAGCAGCCAGCCTGGCTTTTCCTGGCCTCTCCTGCCTGATTCGCACAAAGGAGAGGCAAGGTGATCTGCTGTGGCCTGAGGACATGCTTCAAAACCCTCCCATGCTTTCCTCCCTACCCCCTTCCTTTGCAATATGGCATCCAAAATAGATACCAAGAAATGACCTGCCAGGAAAAAAATGGAAGCCTATAATTATGTTATTGAAAAACTGTTCCATACTGTATTATTTAAGGTTATTTTATTATGATGTTGAGATGAGTTTCTTAAAGAAGAAACTCTGGTTTTATTGCACTCCTCACAGAGAGAAGCCTTGGCTGATTTGATAGCCTATTTGAACAAGAGGGATGCTTTACGAGCCCCTATAAAAACTGATGACCCCACTCACATTTGTATTTAATGAAATAAGGAGGAGCTTTGGTTATGTTTTCAATAACCTTCACTGCTATTTCAAACCTGCCTCAAATAAGAGCCAGAATCTGCATGTTTCTGTGTTGAACCCCATCTGTCCTTAAGGAGGGCACTGGGGGGGTTCATCCTGGCTGGAGAACCATCCTGCGGTCCCCTGCTGCCCCCTGTGAGACCATCACCCTGGAGGTGTTGATGAAGAGATGGGTGAGAATTGCTGCCCCATTGAAGGAGGGTGGCTGGGAGGAAGGTTGGGTTGCCATCTGTCTCATCCTCTCCAGGCACCAGCACATCTTATTTCTAAGTAACTTCCCACACACAAAATCAGGCTTTTCCATTACACAATTTTGGTCTGTCATAAAACATTAAATCTCTCTGCAAAGTTCCAGTGCTTGGATCCTTCCCATTAGATTAAATAATTGCCACTACTGGAGGGATCAGAGGCTGCCCATCCCCAGCCACCAGTACTGCCCATCTCCAGCTCTCCCTGGTGTGAGATGAGCCCTGTGCCCAGCTCTCAGGACCAGCCACACGCTCGGTGGAGGAGGGACAAGCAGCTCCCCATCACTGGGAAGGTGTTTGGGGTGGTGGGCATCTCTTCCACACCCAGCAGCAGCCCCTTGGCAGGGAGGGAGGCACAGCCCAGCGTAAAATCTCCATTTTTAGACAGAAAAAAAGAGTTTCCCTGACATGGTGCCCAAGGCAACCCGGCGTCCCCACGCTGACTGCGTAAGGGGACGCAGCTCCATATACACAGCAGAGCAGCTACTTGTCTCATAGCCTTCTAAAATGTAAGGCCTAATTAACTTTAATCAATGGGCTTTCTCCGTCAAGTTGCCCAGATTTTGACTGCTCCCTGCAGCCAATACACAGCAAGGTTAATTTAAGATGAATGAAGAAAGAGAAAAAACTGTGACGGGAAGGCCTGGGACAGGCGCTGTGATGGGGTGTAGCTGTGTGACCACAGAGTCTGCAGATGTCCTATGGCTCCTGGAGCTCAGAGGTGAGGAGGGGGAACCTGGCAGGGTTTATCAGAGCACATCCAAGCCCTCAGACTTACATTTGCATTCACAGTTTGATGTAGATGCCACATAAGCAGATGCCTATGAATAAGCTAGAACAGGGTTATAACATCCTCGTGGTGGAGTGATTCAGTGTAATGCCTCAGCAAGCTGTTCTTTAATGGCCTGGAAGTCTTATTTTTACGATCATTGGAACGTAAAGGGTCAGAATCTTAATCTTCTAATACTGTGTTTTTAACAACATTTACACTTTAACATATTGAAAAATCTCATCTCTTTCTGCCAACCAGCATGACAACACAATTCAAATCGATCAGTGCTGCAGTATATTTAGGTATTTTAAACATAAATCAACCTGGCTGAAATATTTTTTTTTCACTTCCAGTACTTCTTAAAACCTAGGAGTTTCTAATTTTTATGTTTCTTATTTGAGCCTTTGCAGTTCAGTGGAGTCTCCCACCTGAATAATTCAGCAGCATCACAGGAGCACGGAGGCGGAGGTTACGGTCCGGCATCCAGCACAGACACGATGGTTTATGGCCCATTGTAACGGGGGAAACCAGCAACCGAGGAAAACAGAAAGTTTGCAAATTGTCTGCAGGTATGGAGAGAATTAAATCATGCATCACCCCACAAAACTAAGTGACAAGCAATGGGAACACATCAGGAAGAGAAGATATTTTTGCTTCCATGAAACCTTTGGGACTGAAGGGGAAATATTTCTCGGAGTTTACAAATCTCACACAAAACCCAGCCCAGAAGCCAGTTTTCAGAGAGCTGGAGTGACTTCTCCTCCCAGAATTAATGGATTAGGTTCATCTCTGTGATGTGGAGGGGAAAAAAAGAAAGAAGGGACTGTTGGGGCTTCCTCGTTAATGAAACCTCCCTTAACAGTGGCACTCTTTGCTCCTTTCCTGTGCCCCTTTGCCTCTACTGTGCTCCCCCAGCCCGTGGGCTGCTCATCCATCTGTGGGCTCACAGGGCAGCACTGGGTCTGTGCAGGCTGGAGCAGGGAGGCACCAGACCTCTGCCCAGCCTCCCCGCAGCTGCTGCTTGGCACTGGAACAGCCAGGCCTCCAGTTTGACTTTTCATTTAATTGAAAGCTCCTTAACCAGTTTTAGTGTTTTCTGGACTAGATTTCTCCCTGGTCCCACATGAGAAGCGAGTTGGGCAAATGGGCTGAACCACAATGACTTGATTCATGGGCTGAAATCATCATTGAACAAGTGTCACAACATGGCATTAGATTAAGAACTAAAGCGATGGGCTATGGTGAGCCTGTTCATTAGTATTAATAGAGCTTAATTAGGCACAAGCATGGTGTTGAAGGAAAATGTGACGGTGGCTACAGTTTCCACGGTGGGAAAAAAGGTGTTATTCGTTAAAGGTGAAAGAAACCCACAAGCCTTGCACCTGTCTCTGGACCCCAGCACAGTTTAGGCTTGGGACATGGCCCTGCTCTCCCAGGAGGAGTGAGGGTGTTAAAGACTAGGTTAAGAAGCCAGCAGAGAGGACTGGAAAGCAAAATAAAAACAGGCAATGAAATCTGGGGATATTCCTGCCCTTCATACAGAGAGAGCTGTTCAGCTCCAACCTGTTCTACAGAGGAGACGACAGGTCAGATCAGCTCTTCCAGTCTCAGGAGAGAGGAGTCAGGAATGGAAGGAGTTCCCAAGATCCAGACGGGGAGAGAAACAAAGGGACAGGAACAATAAGTGCCTGCAGGAGCGAATCTCACTGTGGCACAGAACCAGCAAAGCAAGCAGCTCTGCCAGGACTGTGGCTGTTTTGCAACCACGGTAAATATCCATGGATGCATTTGAGGCTTTTGTAATGATTTCTGTTGTTCCCTTATCTTTAGTATCCTCCCTCTTGCACCAGTTCACTTCCATTCATGCTGCTCTTCGCTTTATGGTTCTTAGGTCATTGTGCATCTCTCCCCATTTGGCAGCATTAAATTTTATTTACCATATGTCCCTTCTGCTACAAAGATGATAAAATCCTTTGGATTTTTGTTGTTGCCGTTGCTAGCTCGTTCGGCGCTCACCTCAATTCAGTGTCCTCGGCAAGTAGAGCTGATTTGTTGTTGGTTTTCAGTCGAACAGCGGCCCAAGCTGAGACAACTGCCAGGCTGCACTGCAAACCCACACTTGACTACTGCTTTTTTTTAAAAGCACTTTGCCAGATACCATCCCCTCAGGAGGTCTCTAACACCTCCATGGTGGGAGAAAGCATCATATGGACCTTTGGCAAAACAACCAAGAAAACTGCCAAGAAAATCCTTTGTACATGGTTATTTTTCATGTTTTGTTCATATTCTGTTGAAAATATCTCCCCTTGTTGATGATACCAATCACTGCCATTATACCTGGGGTTAATATGCATTTCAAGCAGCCCAGGGCTGCAGAAAAGTGGAAACACAACCTAGGAGTAATATCCAGAGCCAGATGGACCTTGCCCTTATTGTGCTCTGTCTTTGGTGGGGTGGGATGCCAAGGGAGGCATCGCTCGGCTGCCTACAAACTGAGAGGCTGATACAAACTGGAAGGAAGAGAAATGCACCTTTGATGCCATGAAAGAATTCAGGGCAGCCAAAGCTACAGAGCTGGGGAGTCTGGCATGCTGCCTTCTGTTCCTACAGCCACAGATACACCAGCGTATTAGGCTCCACATTCACTTGGCAAAGGCAACATCACCCACTTTTCACCAAAACTCTTAACTTCCCTCATGTTTAAGTGTAGCTCTCATGAATGAGTGAAATGCAAAATGCTGATATCTCGGGCTTTGCTGCTGTATGCAAATATATTCTGAAACAATGGCTTAAAATTGTTTCCACCTTCAACCACATCAGGAGGTGATTTCGAGATCCTCTGTGGAATACTAATATTTCAGGAAGTGTTTTAATTTTCAGTTACTGAGGGGGCAGAGTTGGAGATGCAGCTAGTTCTTTTAACAAAATAATAATAATCTCTCACTTCCATAACATCTTTCAATTCAAAGGGTCTCAAACCGAGGCCCTCATCTTTCTGAGAGCATCACACAGCCAGAGCTCAGAGCCTCCGTCAAGGCATGCTGAAATCAGAAGGGCTCTGCATGGACCAGTGACCCCATTTGCATCATTGTCTTGCAGGATAAGGGCTGAACTACCACATCCCCGGTCACCTTGCATTGACTTTTTCTACCCAAGAATGGCCTATTATTTTGCCTTTGTAACCTCATGACAGCCAAGGTGTTTGTGCAACACACCTCTGCCCTCTGCAGCCACCCACCCTGTCTGCCTGACTCCAGCCAAGCCCTGTGGTGCACCAGGCAGCGATGCCAAGGACTGATGGGACAAGTTGGGTCATGGACCTGTCTCCATCAGCCCGGAGCACGGCAGGGACCTCATTGGAGTGATGCACAGTGCCGGAGAGGCTGGGGAGGTGCTGCTGCCATCAGCACACACAGCACTGCTGCTACCCCAGCCTTGCGTGAGCCCCTGCCGCCGATCTATGGAGAACCAGACTTGAAGAGAGCTCAAATTAAAGGTAAGTAATTTCCTTTTTTCCTACCTTGAAATTCCTATTGATTTCCTACCTAAATAGAAATTCCCATTGATTTCACGTCCATTCATATTAGTATGTTACGTTGTCACCTTTTGTTTGCAATATTATGTTGTTTTACGTGTTGGTGCGTTTGGGATCATGTTTGGTGGGGCTGTGTCCCTGCCACACGCAGACCCTGTGCAGGCACCCCTCACCTCTGCTCTTGGCCAGCCTCTGTGGCCTCCAGCCCTGGCTGAGTCCCGGCCCCTGCATGTGGCCAACCCTGGTGATGAGAAAATGAGGCACTTTGTGCACTCGTGTGGTCACTGAATGGGGGACCAGAGGGGACCCCACAGCTCCAGGACAGGCCGAGTGCTGCTCAACACCCTATTTCTCTGTTGGCAGAGGCTCTGGGCTCTCCTGTGACCATGTGTCATGGCCAAGCTGGCATCAGCACCGCGGCGCTCAGCTGGCTCCGCAGGGGTTATTTTTCTAACGTTTCCTTGTGAAAGCTGCTTTCTGTTTAGAAAGCCTGTAGCTAACAGCCTGTTGTGGTCCTCACATCTCTGCTGGTCAGACAAGTATCTTCCCCCTGTCCCCGGCGTCCTCTATTTCTCACACCTCACTGAGCAGGCACCGCCGCGCCGAGACCTCTGACCGAGTTGTCAAGGTGACGGGTGCTGTTATCCTAAAGTAGTTATTTCACATACATGGTATTTTGTCCCTTGCTTTTATTGAAATACAGAGAAGAGACCAATTATCTTCCTAATGGTTTGCACAGCTTCCTTCTTTTAAATGGGAGTTAATGATAAACAGTTTGGGCAGGGTGTTGTTTTTGCACAGGGAGCTCTTGGGCGTCCCCTGCTTTCTAGGTGTCTGAGGACATGGGGCAGTTCCTCTCATGTGCTTCTCTTGAGAGCCTTCTTTGCACAGGAATTATCACCAATTTTCTCCTTCCCACTCAACCAATGAAAAATTAAAGCATTTTCCTAAGTGCCTGAGTGCTGGAGTCCTCTGTGCCGCAGGCAGTGAGATTTTATGGGTGCCAGCAGCACGTGGGGCTCACTGGGGGGGTCAGCATGGGAAGAGGGGGCTGTGGGCAGCCATGGGGTTGTTCCCCATCCAGCACGACACTGATACCCAGACCACATGGCTGCCTCACACTCCCAGTCTGGCTGCCGATGCTGGTCCACACAGCAGCAGGCACGTCCTGTCCCACATCTCCCTCCTGGGAAAAGACACATTAAAATGCTGATATTATGCCAGTCTTAAGCCAAATAATGAGTTAGAGGCACTTTGCTGCTGCAGCATGGCTCCTCGTAAGGTGCGCCGGGGGAGCAGTCGACGCAGCAGCTCTTGTGGAAAATCGGGGAGAGAGGGAGGTTTGTAAAAGCAGTGGCCTGACCTCTGTCCCCATCAGCTCCCTCCTCCGGGGCACAGACTCCCATTTCACACGGGACAGGCTTCTTTCCACCCACACTGAAGTTCTGGCCACCAGTTCCTGCTCTGGGAGTACCTGGAGCTTATCAGCCTGAGCGTGTGTGCAGGGGGCTGCCGAGACAGCTCCTTCCCTTCCCAGCATTATTATTGATGGGATGCGTCTCGGTGGATTAGTAACGGATGTGGTATAAGCCAGAGGGTTTCTTTTGCCTTCAAGCCTGCATTACCCCGTCAAGAACAGAGGTTTCACTGGCACCTGATAAGTCACATAAAACAGATAAATACTTGGGAGATACTGTATTTGAACACAATCGGTCTTGGCAGTGACTTGATCTCCGTGTAACAGCCTGGCACATACCTGCAGGTTTTCTTTTTGCAGGGCGAATGCAAGTTGTGCTGGAGCAGATGTGGATTTGAATTCTATCAGGCAGGAAATTGTGCATCTCCATATCTTATTCCGAGAGGAATGTGCAATTTTGCCACTGCAGACCCATGAAAGTGGGGACACGAACTCAGGTGCTGCTGAGGCACTTCACTGTGTGACATGGGACCTCATCCCTTCCTGCACCTAGGCTGCAGGGCTCGTCCTTGAGCATTGTTCTCTGCCAGTGTAACACAAAAGCCTCCAAACAAAGGATCCAGGAGGCTGTGGGGATCCTGCCTGAATCCCAAAGGTAACTGCAGGAGTGCATTTCATAGTCTGTAGGACATACCACAGGGCACTCCATGGGAGAGGGACAAAGGGCACCACACCAGCAATCCATTAAGCCCCAGAACCAGTGTGCAGTGGGTGGTGGTGTGTGCCCAGTGGGGCAGGGGGAGGCTGCTTGGGCAGAACAGGAGAGAGCACCCAGGACCCAGAGCAGCAGCTGTGGGTGGGAGGTGGGTATGGTGGACATGAAGGAAGATTTCCATGTATCACAAACTCAGTGAGGTTCAGATTTCTGCAGCTTTGCCTCCTCGTTAGGCGTGGTTTGTCTTGGGCAGAGGCTAGAGCCATTTTTGCATTCAAAAACAGGGTTCAGGTAAACTTCAGATGACAGAGACCCACTTCTGCATCCAAGAACCCCACCACCCAGCACAGGAGCCCATGAGCCTGTGTGCTCCACTTGCCCTTTCCAAGTGCTGCAGCATCTGTATTTTAATCCTTTTCCATGCTGGGATGCTACAGCACAATCCACCTGCAGATTGTTTATCTTGTTTTGTTGTGAGTAAAGATGCGGCCTTTAACTTCCCGTGGATGTAGTGGTTTGGTTAATGTCTGGGTAACAGAGGGAGGGGATGGGGGCATGGCAGTGTTAATGGGAGAACAGCTCATTTATAGTTCCAGCATGCTTTATGACATCAAAAGAGCATTGAGAGAATGCTTGGGATAATGTTAATTAGGGCTCAGAAATAAATGCTTTGCTTCCTCATTAATTGTTATCACTTTGTTGTGCTCATTAGAAAGTGATTCCTAGCAAAGAGCTGCTAAAGGTTGTGCAGTGTGGAAGGTGGTGGATACTTAAGTGGAGGATGCTGGGCAGCCCTGGTCCAAAGCTGGTCCTTGGCCGGCGAGGTGCCAGGGGTTCACTGGCACCACGGGTGCTGCAGGGAGAGCTGGTGGCATGTGGGATGCTTGGAGAGCACCACTGACATGGGGCATGAGGGCTGCAGTGCTGGGGAGATGCCCCTCTGGGTGGGCACTGCTGGCTTGGGTGGGCCCTGCAAAGCCCCTGTAGGAGTCCTCGCCACTACACCTCCCCCTGCCCCAGTTCAGCAGCTTTGCAGGGAACAGCTCTCTTCTCTGCAAAGTTTTCTTGTCACAGACATTTCTGTGGATTATGTGAAAATACACTTTGGAAAACTGAATAATAAAACTGGTGTAAATCCTTTTAAAAAGAGATCAAAGACGAAAATGCTAATAAGGCTGGGATGGGAATAAAATCCAGGCGCTTTTGGTAAAGTAGAATAAAAATAAAAGAGGCCCACAAAGAGAATAACAAATTAAAAACAAGTTTAAAAAGAGCAACAGAGAAAAGACGTTCAAAACAACCAAAGGAGGAAGCCCTTAAAGAGAAGGCTTTCATGTGGCCGGCGCAGGCGTGGCACTGGGTGCCACTCTGGATGCCCAACATGCTCCTCTGGACAGACCTGGCCCCAGAGTCCCTGCCAGGGTCAAAACTTTGACATTTACTATTTTCCAACAGACCGATAGACCCTACCATTGCCAAAACCACTGCAGTGAGAGAACAAACCACGGGACAAGGATCACAACAGTGTCCCTGTCCTTCCCTGGCTTCTCCCAGGTTACTCTGCACTGGGCAGGGCAGTGGGAGCAGAAATGCCCATGAAAGTGAGGTGACACACTTCTGTCAAATCCATAAATTGCTTCCTTGGCAAAAAGTCGGGGAGTTTCTGTGACTTGGCATGACCTTTCACATCACACTGGTCTCCTCCCAGCAGCAGGGAGAGAAGGGACCCGTGCTCCCCTTGGCACTCGTCTGGCAGGAACGGGTTGTTTTGCCCATGCAGAGCAGCAGGCTCCTCGCGCTGATCCAGACTCACAGTCCAGAGGGGAGCTGCCAGGGCACAGCTGCATCCCTGGGGAGCCTGCTCGGTGCCCAGGGAGCAGCCGCCACGTTCCTGGAGGAGCAGCCAGCGGTGCGGGCGGCGCATCGGAGCAGAGCACACCAGGATTACTGAGTTAGTCAGAGCCTCATCAGTCCCCTTCCACCCAGCCAGGTACAATTCCTCTTCCCGTGCTCAGGGGGCAAATCACGGAGGGAAACATCCGCAGCAAGTTCTGGATTGCCAAACTTTTGCAGCGTGGAGGCCGGGAGGGCCCGGTGGGCAGGGACGGCGGGGACACGGGTGCCACTGTAGGATGCGGCGGTGCCATCGCTGCTGGTGTTTCTGGGTGCAGGGCACTGGCACCGGCACAGACCCGCAGCACATCCCCCCTCTGAGTGGTGCCCGCCGAGCGGGACGCGGGGACCCCGCCGCGGGCAGGACCGGCTGCCACCGCCACCTCCGGGTGGGAGCGAGGCAGGGGAAATGCACCAGCTTGTTACACTTACCCCTCAATAAAAAATCTTCTAAGTGCCTAATTAACAGTTTAGGTAGAAATAAAAACATAATGAGAAAAACAATCTGGTTGAAAAAAAAAATGGCCTTGGCCGGCTCTCTTCTATTAGCTGTTCTCGTCCATATGTGCTTGGCTGAAGTGGTCATCAGGGCTTTGGCTAATGGGCTTTTCACATGTTTCTATATTGCACCTCTGTATGTCTTAGTAATTTTAAACTTGGCAGCCAAGAGGAGCAGCTCAGAAATTTGCGTAAAGCCTTGATAAATATTTTATGCAAATTAAAATTGAATTCTTTGCTTAGTTTAAGCAATTTCCCTGGAAGGAGTGTGTCGGGGAGAGAGATTACAACATTTGCCTGTTTGTTTATAATTTAATTTTTTTTTTATGT
>JANHGL010111795.1:0-35000 GCA_024611195.1 Ceyx melanurus | reverse complement strand
GCTCCTGCAGGATGTTCCCTCAGTGCACCGGGATGGCCAGCCCGGGACAGCCACCCACGTTCCCCTGCAACCCCTGTCCCCAGCAGCCAGGACAGCCAAGGGAAAGGACATTCACCTTTCAAAACCAGGGAAGGACTTCTTCCACAGTGCCTCTGTGAACACCCATTTTCTGGAATATGTTTAAACCACAGTGGTCTGTTGTAATTATTTATCAAGGTACAAATCATTAATGCAGAATTTCTGCAGGCCCTGAAGCAAAAAAAGTTAATAAAATATAATGCCACTAAATTAAACATTTTAAACTTTCACAATAGAGTAACTACTAAGAAAAAATAAAGGGAAATCTATGTCAAACAGAACTTGATGAATAATTGTAATAAATAATGTATTTTTGAAGAATTTTTCATGAACATTTTTCAATGTCATTAATTATTTATAACTATTCACCATATCGTTTCTGAGAAGAGTTTTTGGACTCTAACTTGTTTGCTGACAGTTTGTTCAGATAATTAATATTCAGAAATTTCTCGGCCAGACCTGGCAAATCCCTGGTGCTGGAGTGGGGGCTCATCTGACCAGTTGGCATTGGATGTTTTAAGATGATCCATCCCACAGGGTGTCCATGGGCCGTGACCCACCCCGTGGGGACAGACCCAAGGATGTCTCAGGAGCCTCCTAAATGGGAATGACAGCCTAAAAAAAGAGTGACAGCCAAAAGTGAGATGTGTTTGTTCCTCTCCAGTTTAGGAATCACTTAAACCACAGGAGCACAGGGTTTTCCTGCTGCCATAGAAAGCATGGGCTAGATCCCCAACTGGTGGCAGCCAGGGGAACTCCAGCGACTCTGACACCCCCTGAAGACCTGTGCCCATGCAGGTCCTGCCGTGTGCATCCTCGATAGAGCACACACAGCCAGCAGCTTCGTTTGCTTCCTCATTTGGAGAGTGAGCATCAGGAAGAGAAAGTGCTCAGAAATCACCACTTTGGGAGAGGCAGGCAGAGACACCTCTTTAGTTCCATATTCTTTACTCCCAAGAACTGGCATTTCTAATGAAAAGCGAATAAACTCTGGGAAGAAGGTGAGCTACGTTAGCAGCCTGGCTAATGAAAGATGTTGCAGGGGGGAGAGTGATTTAGTTTTTGTAACAACTATCTAAAGCAAACAAATTTTTTTCTTGAATTACAAGTACCTCCTGTACCATGATGTGCACTTGAGTCCTGAGGAGGAAAAGGCCCCCAGCTGTGAGCAGTGTTGCTTAGGGGTCCCAAGCAGCAGCTGTTGCTCTGAGCCTTGTCCTTACCAGGCCATTAAACGGGTATCAAACAGGTATGGGTTGCACAGCAGAGGAATGTTGATTATTGCGTCTTCATTACAAAGTGCCCCTAACTTACACAGGATATGTTCCTTTGCCCTCCCCCAAAAGCAAGTCATGGCTCATCATCTGCCATCTCCAGCTTAGCTGGAGTCCCAAACCTTTAGTGTCTCAGCTGGGCACTCATGGACACCAGCTCCATGTGCTGCTGCCCTGGTAGATGACCAGACTCGATTCACTTGGGCAAGAGAATTTCACTCTTGGGTGCAGGGAACATTTCTTGGTCTCTGCTCTCTCCAAGAAGCTCTTTGTTTCCACCCTTCATGTATTTTAGGCTTTGCTTTGGACTTTAGGACCCTGTCAGCAGTAGATCAGATCCACAACTCCACAGCTCTGCCCACTTTGACTCCGCAGAACCAAGAGCTGTCCGGTGGACAAAAGACATAAGCAAGGTTTGGAACTGTTCCCACAAGATGTAATCAACTGAACATGTGTCCATGCAGACAAAGTGAACTGCTGTCCATGAACTGAATCTCAATAACCCTTGATCCTCAAACGAATCTGAGTATCTCTTCGTATTTTACTTGCAACAGCTGTTAATTGCTCTGAACATTGTTGTTCTGCTCGGATCTTGAGGCCCTCTCTCATTTGGTGTGCATCACCTCTGGACTGGTAGGAAGACTTTGAAGCTACCCTCTTTAATTGTAATTCAACTACTTGTGATATTTTGGTACCAATTAATATTGATTTTACAATTGGTTTACAGAGATGTTGTTTTATTACTAATATATTTAATGTGCAAATCAATAAGAACACTTGTTTGGCTCTCTCCCTAGAAGGTAATAAAATCAAACATCTCAAGAGTAAAATGCTATCTGATCCATAAATGGCAGCAGCAGATGCTTAATGTAATAGTTAAAGACTATGCAGCATTCTTGGCACCTTCCATGCATTTTCCAGATACACTGTACTAAAGTGACACTCAATAACTTGCTAGTTACAAAAAGTTTGGTAAATTTGTTGGCACCATGTCAGCCTAAAGGAAGGCTTCAGTGTCAAGGAATGATGTGACATGGACAAACTAGATATTCCTCACTCCTCCTTGTGCAGTGCTCCTCAGGGTTTCCCTAATAGGGACTTCACGGCGGAAGGCAAAAGGTCTTCACTTCTCTCCTGCTTCTTGAATCCCAGGTGATGATGAACAGCTTTGTGGGAAAAAAGATCTGCAAGAAGGAGAGAAGAACATGGAATTCTGCAGACTGACAGCTGTCCAATGCTTCTGAAGGATTTAAGGTTCTTGCTGCTTCTGGGAGTCATTTGCAGAGAAAGATGTAGGCGATTCTGCTGCTTCAGCAGAGATTTCCTCTTGTACTTCTCTTCCCTTGGGCTTCACTACTGAGCAGATTTGCTGGAAGCCAGGACAAGGTGGAGGTGAGTCTGCTCATCATTCCCAACCCTCTCTCCAGGGAAACTGCCTGCTGCACAGCTCACTCCTGCTCTGCAAGGAGCCTCTCCCGACCTGGGCACCACAGCGCTCTCCAGCACCTGAAGGTGAGATTCCAGCCACACGGTGGTTGGGCTGCAGAGCTGGCAGAGAACAAGATGCTGCACCAGGAGATTCCTTGGGTAGGGTGCTGGAGAATTAACAGAGATCAAGCTACCTTCAGAGATGCTGAAGAGGCACAGGCCAGAGCAAGGAAAAGAGCAGAGCTTGGCCTGTTCTTCCTCGAATTCCTGCAGAATCAACAAGGTCTCGGGTCCTGCAGTTCCTCCAGCACCAGCACAGGGACAGGAGCAGCTCTGTAGACGTGGGGCTTGTGACACATACTAACGGCAGCCTCACAACGGAGAGGGAATTTACCTTTGGCTAGTGAAGATGATTTATGGGTGAGCAAATAATGAACTTGGCAAACAGTACATAATAAAGAGAAAAATCTTACACTTTTAATTAGCCAAAAATAAATGACTGAGCATGGGGCTGAATCCATTGTCTCCGCATGTTGAGTTCTTCATCTTCTTTTGCTAGTCATGGTCTAATAAGCATATTGCAGAAGCTTTCATTTTCTTTTAAAATTACTAGAGAATGTTAAAATCTCTTTTCTGAGAAGGAAGGAAAGCACACCTGAAAGAATCCTCTCTGTTTTCATGTTCTGCTGTTTCTCCAAGATCCCATTAGAGCTGCTTGTATTTGTGTTTGCTCTTCAGATTCCTGCTGCTGGAGCTGTGTCATGGTGCTGTGGTGTTAGTTACCCTCCGAAGTGCAGCAGACATGACCGCATATTAACTGCACAAAACCCTCTTTCTTCAGCAGGCTGTGGGGTTTTGTGGTGAAAGGATCCTGTGTTTCTGCAGTTTCAGATACAACGAACCTGGCTGCAGCCCCCTGGTCCTGTTGTTACAACAGCAATTACTAAATAATCACAGCGACTGTCAGGGATCCCTGACCTTCCATGTTCCAGTTAGAGGAATGCCCCAGGATGAGAGACTTTCCCCGGTGGGGTTCAGGGAAAACCCTCAAATAGAAGCTGAGGATTACAGAACATTCCGAAGTCAAACTGAATATCAAAGTTCTCTGCAAAATGAAATCCTGAGCAATGTTGACAACTGCTCAGCTGTTCAGATCAATTATTCTCAATCAGGTGAAAATAGCGTCTAACTGCTCCTAACAACTGGAGTGATGCGTTTCAGCTTTAAATCACCAGCATGCCTGGATTTACCACCTCTCGCAAAGCACTTCAGGCTTGGAAAAGCTGCTTCCTTCAGCAGAAAAGCATTTCATGCATTTTTCCAGTGGCTGCAGGTTTTATCAGTGCTGTGATGCTCCACCCTCCTCCACAAGCCGGCAAACATCGGTGGCAGCTCCCAGGAACCCCCCCAGCCTGCAGCCCCCAGCCCAGCTGCTCATGCAATGGCTCTCCAGGGGCTTGTTTGCCGACGGATAACGGGGTCTGAAGACATAATTCCCTGCAATTGACCCAAGAACGCGGCGTTTCCGCGAGTGACCCCGCGCTACAGCTTCTCGGCGCTGCTCAAGTGTCCCCCGGAGAGGCTCGGGGAGCTTTCCATCCGGGGCCACCCAAGCTGCCGTGTGCCGGGTGGGATGGGGGTCCACCACATCCTTGTGGGATCTCCCATAGACCCCCAGGGAAACGGCAGCTCTCTGTGTACCTCTCAGAGAGCCACAGCCTCTCGCGCAGAGGCCAGGCCAGCAGCCCAGGAGTGTGTGGGGCTGTGCACCCTGCCTCCCCAAACTGAACCGCTGAGCACAAGGGGCTCAGCAGCAGCTGAAACCACATCTGGGCACTCCCCATCCCCTGCACTGGGGGAGCCTGTCTCCAGTCCGTCTCCTCTTCCGACAGCCCCACGGAGAAGACCCATTATTACTGCCCTAAGAGTTATTATTCCTCTTAATAAAAGATGCAAGTTAAGTGAATGTGAAAGTGTCCTCCTGCGTGCTTAGCGCCGGCTGCCAATAGCCCGGTGCTCTCATTTCCCTCCATCATCTCTTGTCCCAGACAGGTGAAATGGGATGACTGCCATCGTGGGGAAGTCATAAAGTATAAAATGCTTCATTTGTTCATGAAATGGAAATTTGAACAGCCAGAGAGAGGGGCCTTGCAGTATGTGCTGCCTCATAACCAGCCAGGGGGGCTTGGTGGTTCTCCTGCTACAGGGAAGCTCTGCAGGATTCCACAGACTTGCTGACCAGAGGGGTCCCATCCAGTGACGGTGCTGTACCAGGGACAGAAACAGAGGGATTGTGTATGGCCAGAGGCACAGCCCTTCTGGTTCCGCCTTCTGGAGGAGGACAGGGCACTGCTGGTCAAGCCCGCTGCCCTGGGGTGGCTGTGCCGCAGCCGCTGACACCACGGGCACAGCATCAGAGCTGGGCACCCACCCTGCACCCTCCCAGGGGTGCCACATTAGGGCAGCTGCTGCAGCAGAATTGCTGCAAGATGTGAAGGAGCTCCAGGCAGGTCCAGTGCCCAGCAGTGACAGGGATGCAAAGGGAAAGGGGAGGTCACGGCGAGTCCAGCTTCTAAGAGGCGGCTGAAAGGTGCGGGTCACGGTGGGAGCTGGGTGCCTGATGCTACAACCTGCACGCTGAGCCCCCAGACCCCTTTGGTAGTCAGCCCAGGGGCTCAGTGCAGAGCCTACCAGCCCTCCACTGCCCTCCCCCAGGCTGCACTGGGCGAGCGGGTCCAGGCTGGGGCGGAGAGCCCACATTCCCATCTGGAATAGGCAACATGGAGACAATAGAGCAAAGTGTAACCACTGTTTACAGAAAAAATTGTCAAGGATTTATTTATTGGAAGTGACTGAGGAATATGAATTCTACACTCCATTTAAAATGCTTTTTATTTCTCTCAGCCTTGGGGCTCTGAGTACATCTAATTTCACCCATAGCTATAATTCTCCACCAAACAGTTCCTGCTTCTCCTCTGGGTTCCCGAGGAGTCATTTTGGTTTATGTCCTCTCCCGGTGCAGCTCGTGCAGTGGCTGGAGACAGTTACACGCCGATGAACTTTCCGAGCCCTCCCTCCCCACCGGGTGCACACACACACGCAGCGCAAGCTCAGAAGCAAGCTGGAAACAGCTTGACACCTCACTATATATTTATTTAAAAAAATAAAACTCTAAATGTCTTTATCATGTAGGGGTTTCTCCTGAGGAGCCATGTATTTCACTTCAGACACTTTGATTGTCCCTACCTTGCAGCTAACAAACTATTAGTTTTGTTAGTATATTTATTCCACTAAAATTGGAGCCTGTGATTACAAATCCAATACCGTGATTGAGTCAGGATTTGGAAATAAATCTGTCCAGGGCTCATCTGGCATTTTGGTGCTGGGAGTGCTGGGCTGCCGACTGCACCGTCCCGGCAGCAAATGTTCCAGGGAGGCTACAGCTGAGAAAGGGTAGGGAGTGAAGTGGGAGAGGGGTGAGATGCCCCTCCTGCCTTCCTGATATCCCTCCAGATTATTTGCAGTAAAGCTTCTTTGCTTTCTTTGACATAAATTAGTTGTTCTGCAGGTAGGCAGTGACAGCACTGAAGCAGTTTGGGGATCACTCCTCTCCAGCTCTCGGGAAGGGAACGGGCAGGACAGAAATCACAGGATGGCACGGGTAATAGCAAAGACTCCCCACTCTGCCACACACCTCAGGGTGGCAGCGACTGCCACTGGGCAGGGCTGTCCAGACACCATCTGAACCCTCCCTGTTCATCCACACCGGCCTTGCTGATGCTCAGCACCTTCCCAGGCAGCCCCAGCCCAGAGGCTGCTGCTCTGCCACGGCTCTGGCGATGCTGAATCCTGGCTGTGGCACCTTCCTTCGGCAGGGACACCAGTCCGTGGAGGGCCCCTGCGGCTGCGAGTCCCTACAGCCCCAACGGGAACACACGTGCTATCAGTGTGTACATACAAAAAAAGCCTGTCAGGGAAGATTAAAACCCCAGACAGTCTTTATTGTAAGATTATTTTTTTCCATTTATTTATCCCCCTTTTTTTCCCTTTTAGCAAGAGTAGTCAGGTTTTGATACGATTAGAATTGCAAATCTTGCATGTTAAAAGGGAAGCACTGAAGTAAAAGGATGCTGCCTGTGTAATGAGACACATTTTAAATCCAGGCTAGGTAAATTTTGTGTTGAGCATAAAGGGTATGAAATAAACTAGCAGTAAGCTCAGCAAATGCCCCAAGGCGCGTCCCCATTAGTATTCCCATTTGTGAGCTCACTTCATAAGACTAATGGAGTTGCTACCTGGGGACATTAATTGTGCATGACACCATTGCCGAGCCTTTGTGCACTCTTACTAATATCACAGTGCCTCCTTGACAAAACGCCTGCAAAGATTACAAACATACCTAAAATAACTGCCACATTCACACTCGTATATGACAGGGATCTTCAAGTTCAGTTACAATAGAATTACCATCATTTCTTACACCTCTGGCTTTTTATTACATTAAACAATGGTTGATATTGCTTCCTTAAACCAGTGTCATATTGTGTAAAATCTATCTATCTCAGGCTTTTCTATTAAGCTTCCCATTTATCACAGGAATGTATAGCTTCCATACTTGGCTCTTACTACAAATATTATCTGTTATATACTTAAGCACACGTGTGCACGTGCACACACCCACCCTCCGTTTTAAGGCATGGCGATATTTTTGAGTTCTTGCAATTAATACTGAGAGGCTCTGCCACTCTGCAAGGTGCTCACAGGTCCTCCAGCATTAATTATAACAGGATCTGTGGGGAAAAGGCTTCCCGGGTCTGTGCTCCCTGTTTTGAATCCCAGTGTCCAGGATTAAGATGATGGATGAGAGGATTTGCTAAATTCGCAGCAACCAAGGCAATATTGTGTTTAGGAAAGCAGATGAATTGGGATCTTCCTGAGCTCTGACACAGTGGGCTTGGCCTTTCCAGGGCACAGGGGTGGCACTGTGGGCTCCCCACCATGTGTCCTGCTGCTCCCAGTCTGACACACCAGCTGCAGGAGCTGCTCCTCCTGTGGGGTCCAGGCTCCTTGGGGCTCCCACAGTCAGAGCAGCAAGGAGTCTGTGGGAGGCCAGGGGAGACTTCATCCTTGGAAGAGATGTTAGGGCCAAGAACAAAAGTGAATTAATGAAAACCCTTTGGGGATTTAGTGCTCAACTCCTTGGAGTGGGAATTTAGTCCTTCACTAATCCAATACTTTTAATATATTTATTTTAGAAATAAAGACTTTGACATTGTTTCTGGCACTGGCACCACCTATGACGCAACAGCAGATGGTTCTGCTCTTTCCCTCTGCACTGGAATCTCCTCTGGTGTTCCCAGTCCTGTTGGTGAGAAGTCTGACTGAGTTAGGCAATGCAAGAGCAGACTTGTGGCTCTGCTCTCCCAGGATGTGGCTGGAAAAAGCTGGGTTTAGGTCTCAGCTGCAGTAGCTCTGACATGAAGTTTTAGAGGATGACACTGAGGAGCTTCACTGGTGGCCTTTCCTGTTTCTGTTCCTTGAGACTCTGACAGGATTTATTGGCAGCAATATTAATTATTCACTTTCAGCAGTGCCTGTCAGCAGTTGATCACAAACTTTTTTACAAACATGTAATTCTACAACTTGGTGCAGCAGGAGGTGGGCACTGGGCAGAGCTGCCTCCCAGGGGCTTAAGGACCCAAGCTGGGCTTGTCCCACACTTCCTAACCCAGGACACAGACAGATGTGCAGACGTCCAGGCAAAAGGAGTTACCAGGGTGCAGCAGTCAGCTAATCTTTGCATCAGGCATTTCAGAAGCCCTGGGGAAATGAGTTTGAGCTGAGAAACACACAGAGTACGCATAAGGCTGATGCACCCCGTGGAGCACTCTGAATTCCTGCTGCCTCGGTGACATCTTGCCAAAAAAGGTTAAAATATTGGAGTTTTCTCTGGAATTCTGAAGTTGGGACTTAAAAATACTTCAAACACTTGGTTTAATAGACCTTCACATCAGCGTATTCCCAGTTCCACATAGCTCCCTAGTGACATGGGACCTTTTGTCAAGCACATATGAAATTAAGTGAAATAAAAATCATATTAAAAATTATTACCATCTAACAGCCATTAGTCTGCACATTGCTGTCACGTCTTGATGGATTTCTCACTTAGTTCAATGAATGTTCTAACGACAGTGATAAAATCACTCAGAAAAAATATAATAAACTGTTAACCCTTTATATGGCTGCTTGTTTTTCAAAACCCTCTCAGAACTGTTCAGCGACAAGTTGCTCCCCAGGGTGCACGGCGGGAGAGGAAAAGCTGTCACAGCCCGACCTGGGTACACCATCGGGGTGGGAGTCCTGTCCCCCTCTCCCCAGCAAGGAACATCCCACAGGGCTGGGGACTGTCCCAGCACAACGGCGAAGGCAGAGGGGCTGGTACACGCACGGCAACGGGGAGAGTGGTACTGGCTCAGCCCTGGACAGGCATTGGGGTGGATAGGGCCCCATGGTTATCTTTCGGGGGGGGACTGTGGCCGAGGTCTGGTGGCAGAGTGGCACGAGGCACCCAGCTTGTGTGGGAGGACACAGTGCAAGTCCATTATCCCTTGTAACAAAACAGAGCTGCTGCAGCCTGACATTTGGGTGAGAGCTACAAGGAAGGTGATGAGCTGCCTGCCTGCCCCTCCAGCCCAGCACCCAGATGTGAACAATCACCCTGTGCTGCCTCTGGGGCCAGCACTTGCAGGCAGCAAGTGGCATGGGCAGCAGTGCCCAGGTACCCACAACACAGCCCTTTGCCCACTGGCAGCACCAGCCCAGGCTCCGCAGGAGCCCCAGCCGAGGACTGCACTTCCCTTGGGCAGCACTGAACAGGCTTCAGCAGCTGCACATGGAAACTACACAGCACCTCGTGTCCTCCCCAAGGCTGATTTAGCACGAAGCAGGAGGACTGCAAACCTGTCAGCAGCATCTGAAGGGAGCTGTGGGTGCGAACGGCTTAACGAAGCAGGAGAGAAGATGCTCTGCTCCGGCACGAGCAATGAAATCCCACAGGAGGGATTCAGCTCCTGCTGCGCAGGAAGAGAACCACGTACAGCTCGTGCAAGGACAGCAGCTCTGAGCTCCTGCCGTGGTGCAGGTGCCATCGCCACATATGGAGGAGCAGACGAAAGGGATGCTGTCATCACACGTCTCAGGCAGGGAATTCAGGGTGGGTGCTGCACTCCCACTCCTCTGTCCTCCTCCCAGCTTGTGCCAGGCACGAAACCAACAGCTCCATTTTCCTGACACATCCAAGGGTGACAGGAGGCTCAACCCAATGCCATGGTGGTTTGGGAATCAAAGCAGGGTCTTCCATGGTGGAGATGACAGCGGGGAGATGGTGTCTTTGGGTGCTCAAGCTCGGAGAAGCATCTGTAGAAGTACAACACGGATCCCCAGGAAGGGCACCTGAAATGGGGTATTAGCAGAGAGCTACTGAAGAGGCAATCAGCACAGCCTCACCAATAAAATACCTCCATTCTGAGTCCCATGAGTTACGCCGTGTGGCTCTGGAGTTCCCTGTCCAGCAGCATCCTCAGCAGGCAGGCCTCACGAGGGCTGCGATGTCCTGCGAACCCAACACCCGCCTCAGAAAGGCGCGGGTGCGGAAGGAAACGACAGACTGCGGGAGCAGACGCTGTGCTATCATCAGCTCGGCTGGCACTCTCCCGACTTGTATTTAGCCTGCCACGTTCCGTGGGGGCCTGGCTGCGGGCCAGCTCCTGCGAGCAGCCGGGCACCGGGACGTGCCCAGCGCCCGCCCCAGCGGCAGCGGGACCCTCACGCTGTTTGCAGGTGGCATCAGCTGCTGTCACAACAGCTCCTCTCTGCTGGCGCTGCCTTGCAGGAGCTGTTCTGCACGGAACAGAGGCCAGCAGCTCATCCCCGGCATTCAACCCCGGCACTCTGAAACGAGGCAGGAGGGTTCCCAGCCCTGAGCACCCAGCAAACACTGTCAAGGATGTTTCTGTTTGTGGGGAGCCGGGAGGGAAGTGAATGGGTTTTTGTGAGTGTTGTCACTCAACAAATTATTCTGTGAGACACCTGATTGCAGTATTAGAAAGACAGATTGATGTTCTCAGGAAGATCAATGAATTCACCAGGCTTTCTGATGACACACAGTGTGCCTCCCTCTCAGCACAAGTGACAGCCCGACACTGTCACCGAAGGGAGACCAACATTGGTGCTGCAGCTACGGATGCTCAAACGCCCCCAGGACCAGCTCGCCCTGACACCATGGCACTGAGCAATGGTGCTGATGGTGGGATTTTGCAGAAGAGCAACAAAAATTATCAGGCTGGAGGGAAAATTGAAGGAAAGCAGAGAAAGAGACAAACAGGTTCCTGGGCATGCTGCATTAGGAAGAAAGCAGATGCTGGGGCATGGGAGCAGCAGCCAGTCAGCTACAGTGGGCACCATGGAGGAGTAGAGCACTGCAGGGGGCTGCTGCAGGGCATGATTCCTTCCTGGTACAGAGAAAAAAGGATGTTGGAGAAGAGGGACAGTGGTTTCCTCAGCGTACCTCAGGGGATGGGGTGTGTGGAGGCCAGGCTGGCACAGCTCAGCACATCCCACACAGCTGGGTGGGCTGTGGGTGCAGGTCCCGGGTCTGACAGCCCCATGACCCTGACTCCCCCGCCTGCCCATGGGCACCAACACTGCAGAGGCCACGTCTGCCACTGCAGCAGCTCGGCCACAGCACAGCCGCAGTGCTCGGGAGGAGCCCAGCGATGGCAGAGCCAGGTGCTAAATGGGAAATCTGATTCTTCATCCTTTGTTTTCCTCCTTCCATGCCGAGAGTGAATTAAGTCAAAGCCAATTCTGAGGAAAAGCAGATCTCTCCTACCATCCATCACGAACGAGAGCACGGCTGGGCAGATCTACAAGCCTCTGAAGGCCTGTGCAGAGATGTTGTCCCAAATCTCATCTCCATGGCTCATGGTGATTGATCTCAGCTATTCAGATCTGTGGAGCTCAATGATTTCTCTCTCCTAACCTCTACCTGGTTCCTGGCTGCATTTTTTATGGAAAGGGTTCCTGTAGGATGGTTACCTTTTAAAAATAAACTTAATCAGGTCTGAAATAATGGGGCTAAATCCATTCACTGCCTGTAGCTCAAACGTGATTGTCTGAAGGTGCCTGTAGTTGTTCGTGCTCTGGAGAGTTTGCCTTGTGAGCTGACGTTGCATTTGGCAGAAACCCAAAGGGTGGCTCTAGGCCTGGATGTTGGCAGTGCAGGTGCCACTGCCAGCAGGTGGGCAGTGCTGGAACAAGCAACACAATGGATTGAATCAGAGATCCTGTCCCTCCAGCTGTTCTTCCAGATGAGCATCGGGGGATCGATAGCTCTGCTGCTGCAGGGAAGTCCTGGCTGAGCTGCAGGGCTGAAAAGCCTCTGCTTTCTGCACCTTCACATCTGAAGGACATTTGCAGCCATTTCCTGAGCTAGGACCATGCATTACCATGTTATACAGAGCACTGCAGACGTGTGGGACGGGAACTGACCTCCAAAGATCACCTAATCCATCTCTCTGCAGTGGGGCAGGATCACATAGTCCTGGATGAGCCTTTGCAGATGTTTCTCCAAGCAGACTGCAAAATCCTCCAGTGACTGTCCGTAGCCTGATATCTGCTCTGGAGTATGCCTTGCTTATGGTTTGGAAGTTGCTGTCTTATCCCACCTAGATTTTCCTTCCTGCAATGTCAGCACAGTATTTCTGCCCTGCCCTTTATACAACAAAAAAAAGACAGCTATCTTTTTTGTGGTCTCAGACCTGCATGTTCACAGGCTTTAATGGGCAAACCTTCTGCTTCTCTGCTCTACATTAATTCCAGCCTCACCAGTTTTCCATCATACATTGCCTTTTCTAGACCTGCTGGTTTTGTATTGCCTCTGGATTCTCTTCCATTTTCTGTTTCCCTCTAAAAGGGAAAGCTGAGCCCTCCCCTGGAACGAGTACAGCAGAATTTTCTCTCGGGCTAGAAATGTGAGATACATTCTTGCTGCATCCTAGCACGAGATCTGTAGCAGAGCAGCACATTGCTGCCAGATGCAGTGGTTATTGCAAACCCTCCATCCTCCCTGTCTTCTGCTGACTCAAGCAGCAATCCACACTCTGCATTTGGGTTTGATTTTTCCTCTTCCATGTACAACTACTCTGTGCTTGTATTTACTGAATTACACCTAATTGGTTTCAGACTACGGCCAATGCAGATATTTTACATACTATTGCTGTTTCTGAAATGGTCACAAATCTCTTTACTTTGTCACCTGATGGTTCTGGTTCAGATGGGAGGCCAGGCAGCCACACACACAGGCTGCTCCTGAGGGTTCCCTGGGCTGATGCTGGGCATATGATGCCTATTCCTTAAGCACAGGACCAGTGGCTCAGAGATGCTGGCTGTGGGGTGGCAGTGGGTCCCGGCTGTGTGGCAGACTGCAGGAGCAGCAGGGACACAGGGATGCAGCAGAGGCAGGGATGCAGCATTCCTGCTCATGGGAGAGACTTCCCAGATCAAACCTGGGGGCAGCCTGGCTGGGGAAAGGTGGAGGGAAAGGGAAGAATGGGCTCCAAGTGTATTACTAGTGTAAATTAAATCAGGCTGTGACTGCTGCCTATAAAGAGGTCTGTGAAACTGCAAGTGCACCACTCCAGAGACAACCGCAGGGAGTTTTATCACTGTAAACCAAAGAGGATGTCCTGTTTAGTGCAAGAGGTTTTAGAGGATAGGTTACAGCTGGGTAATGAAAGCCAAAGGACACAGGAACAGGACACTTTATGCCTTTTCTCCCTGGTTAGTGGCTCTGGAGGCTCTTTTTTGTGTTTCAGAAATGTGCTGGGGAGCATTACCTGCTGCTAAAGGAGAGAGAATGAGGTTGAACTGCAGACATCATTCTCGGAGTGGTGTCTGTATAATAGTTTTAAATAGCACATAAATTAGGCTCCTGCATCCTAACCAACTGTTTAGCATGTTAGAGAGCACGACTCTTTAGTGGGCAGAACACACTAAAGGAGGGGTCCTGCCCCTCTTTCCCTGGCATGAGCTGGTGGTGGCAACAGAACTCGGAGAAGAGTGAGGCTGTCTCCCTGTGGCACCACTGTCCCCAGGGTGTCCTGGGAACCCAGGAGGAGAAAGACCCCCATCAGGCTGGGGACTAACAGTGCAGCAAAACCTCTGCAAACTGGGAACATTCGCTATGCCCAAACTCTGCTAAATGACCTGGCAAATGGTTCCTTCCCCTCCCTCTTCATGCCTGAGAACATCTTATTTGTCAATGGAAAAGTTTCCACCTAACGAATTTGCCACAAAAAGGAGAAAAATGGACACGGCCTCGACGAGAAGAAAACAGCAAATCTGATGGTGGCAATTAAGCAGGCACATGAGATGGGAAATCTGCAGGCGTCCCGGAGAGAAGGGGTTAAATTGCCATGGAAACAACCATGCATTATTTACATGGCCTAATGAATAAAACATTTAAGTAGTAGGCTAATAAATTTCAGAACACAAAGCAAAGTAAGCTATGATTTAAATATATGCCTCTGATGAATATAACTTGAGTTATAGAGCTGAAGCAGTGGGAGACCCAGCTCAGTTTTACACCCTCATCTCACTAACATGAAGGTATATCTTCTTTTTAATAAATGATTTTTCCAACGAGTACACAAATTGGCATGAAATTCTCTCCTGTCAGGCATCCTGAAGCCTTTTCTAATAGGTTTTCTTGTGAATTTCTGTTGAGGTAGGAATGCTTTTGTTTTGGTATTTTTTCCCCTCCTGCACATTACGCCAGATTTCAGAGCAGGGCAACATTAGCAATCAATTTGTTAAACTGTTAGCAGAACATATGTCGGAAGGTTTCAAACAGACCCAGACTGAAAGATGTGTTGTTTATTGTGTATTGTATATATGTGCAATCCATATGGCTCCAAGTGCAGGATCCCTTTGTTTCCTGCCTGCTGTGGATTTCCAGTGCTCTCCATGCAGAGCAGGAGGCAGCTCAGGAAGAGCACTGAGGAGGGTAACCTCACGGGAGTGCATCCCCAAGGCACAGCCCGTGGAGAGTGGGGTTGAGTTTCCCTCTGACCTGGGCTTTTCTGGCCCCTACACAAACCCCTCCCTCGCTCTGTGAGAGGAGTTTGTGACTCAAGCAAGGGCAGGCAGGTTCCCAGAGGCATGTGAAGGTTGCCCCACACTGGTATTTGGAGCATCTCTCTCACATTTCCCACTTCTTAAACAGTAGCTAGAGGCAAGGCCAGTGTGTGCCAAGGGGACTGATTGAGCTGGGTGAGCCCATGCCTTGCTGTTTGATTCATTCCCATGCCAATCCCTGGTTTGCACAAGCTGAGCACTGAGAGCTCCCCAGACTCTGGTGCTGCTTCAACCCACAGTCCCTGGGCACAACCACCCCTGCAGCAAGTGCAGCCGCACCGGGGCTGGGGAGGGCACATTAGGCACATGGAGGGCAGGGGAACAGCAGCCTAGCAGTGCTGGCCTTGCAGAGGGCTCAACAAACCCCTGGCAAGCGAGGGAACCCAAAGCTCCTCTCACAGAAGGGGTATGGGGGTTCCACCACCCCTGCCTCGCTGTGCCAGGCACAAGGTGCCTGCGCGGCCACTGCCCAGGGCAGGAGCCGTGGGGGTTGTGCTTGGGGCGCCAGGGCTCTGCAGGACTCCTTTATTACCTGTGTCATTTTCTTACCACGGACAGGTTAAAATCTGCTGTTGCTATTTTTAGGAGGCTGATATCTATCAATTCAGGTAGCAGATTGCTGGCCACGAAGATAGATGAAACAACAGCTGGTGCTTCTGAGAGAGATGCGGCCGGTGGAGTAGCTGCTGCGCGCTGAGCCCACACACCGCGGCTGCCAGCCCATGAGGGGCTCTGGGGCTGCCCCGGGGTGCTCGCTTTGCTGCACCCTCTGGCATCTGAGCACAGCAAGGGTGCCCTGGACGGCCCTGCTTCACCCCTGTCCCCCACCATGCTGGCTACTGAATGAGCTGCCAGGACAGTGTCGGAACCCTTGCCTAATGGCCCATCCCAGCAGCTCTCCTTGAGTCATCCATTCCAGCCCTTGCAGGAGGCTCTGCAGTGCCAGGCCCTCCACAGAGCTCCCAGCCACCCTGATTGATTACTGCTGCAAGCCAGGTCACCAGTGACCTTCAGCACGGGGCCCCTTCCTCCCAGCTTTCCTGGCCTGCTCCTGAGCAATTAGCCTCGTCTGCAGCTACGACAGTGTAAAGATTGTCGTGCGATGAACTCGGTTATGGAATCAGTCAGCAAACGATCAGACTTCCCTCCACCAGTCAGTTGCTGATGTTTTTAGTAACAATTTCTGCTTGGAAAAATCTCAGAACCTCAGCACAGCCAGCCTTGGAAGCTGGCAGAGGATGAAAGGCTCTTGGACAAATGGGGTACGAAAGGTTTCTTGGTTTGAACCCCAAGGTTTGCTTTGATTCCACTGGTTTTGAGTTCTCTTTACTCAAAAAGAATAATTTAAGCTTCAATAATGACATATTTTCTGAAATTAAATTTTGAATGGTGCACATCTTTGCAAAAATGTCATTTCTACTCTTAAAAAGCAAACCCTGCAGGCAGAGTCTTAAACCAAATGGCACTGTTGACAGAGCAGACAACCTTCAGAGACATGGTCTCTTCATCAGGTCAATATGTGCCCAAAAGCAAGTTCACTTTCAACAACCAGACAGCAAGTTAATAAAATGTAGGTTATCCTTGGCCTTCATCATCAGGCCCACAACGTTTTTGGTTCAGAGAGAATTATTTTCTGGAGAAATATTAGAGTTAAAAAAAAAAAAAAAAAGAATGAAGGATCACAGTGCCTACTTGTAGACAGGAGATTGGGGGGGGTGAAGAAACCAGATGAATTGTGTTGTCTAAACAATTTGTTATGAATTATCCAGTCAACTGTAATGAAAACATATGGACAAAAATCTCAAGAAACTCCTCCAATGTTTTAAAATTTGAGTGATGCTGATATTGATTGGGTGTATTTTACGCAGCTTGGCTAAATGGTGCTGCAGTGGCAGGAAAGGGCACCTGGAAGAACTGGGAAGGCACACATTTCAGCGTACATTTTTTATATACCATAAAGTGCTTTGATCAATCTTTCATTTGTGAGTATGCAAAGTTATTGGCTTTGTTGAAGTGAGAGACTTGTTCTGAAGGTGGTGAAGAATGTCAAGAATTATTCCTAAATCATAATTTCTAGTTGTTATGCCTATACTTAAGATTCCCTACACAGCATTTTATTGTTCATCAGATAGTCTTTTTCTTTATTTTGGTTTTAAAACCCTGAAGAGCTTTTAAAACAGTCCCTGAACAATGAGGTGACCAAGGTTGAAAAAAAAGAAAAAAAAAAAAAGTATTTACATTGAAATTACAGATCTTGATATTGAGAGTTTTCTACTACCATAAACAAAATATACTTGCATTTTGCATGCCTGCAATACCAATGGAAAAGCTGTACTCCTGAAGGAAAAGGGAGGAGTTCAGCATTCCAGCAAAACCAAAGAGCTGTTTTCACTGCACAGGGAGGTTTCCAAACGTTTTCTTTGTTTGAGTGAAAAACAGAAACGGAGCAACGGAGGAACGTGCACCCTGCTGACAGGCAGCATCCTTTGGGTGGGCTTTGCCCTGGTGGGGAGTCAGGGATGGTAGGGACCTGGGCTTGTCCAGCGGGGACCCCAGGGATGATCCCCCATCACCCTCCTCCTGTCCCATGCCAAGATGGTCCCTGCCTGGCATCGAGCCCGTCACGGAGGAGCGGGGACACGAAGGCTGTGGTGGCCACCCCAGCACTTCTCCCAGCCCAGGGCCCGCTCCCTTCCCATTAACCCCACCGCAGATGAAGTGACAGCCATGCAAAGCAGAGCGTGGCTGCATAATGGCCGTCACCCGCCCGCAGCCGCCACTCTCCCCCAGGTAATTAACCGCCCTGCAAAGTGCTTTGAGAGACACTGTATGAAAAGTGCTATATAAAAGAGAGACTGATACAATAGAGCTGTTGGTATTTAAAGTGGTAAAAACCGAGATAGGAAGACTGTTGAAAAATACATTTTTAGTCCCTCTTTAAATTAGAAAGGCTCATCAATGAAATCTTGGGCAATTCATTACCCCCTCAGCGCGGCAGCGCGATGTTTAAGTACACGCAAATACAGGTCGGAATGATAATTTCCATATGAACTAGTTATTTATAACTACTGACAGGAGGAATTATGTGAAATAAACATAATTTATAGTTATTCCAGGAAAAGCCATCAAAATGAAAACTAATAAGGATTTCTTTCAGCTAAAAAGGTGTCAATTTGTTAAAAACCAATGGGCGATGTTAATGCACCTGACAGGATTATTAATATATTTTGGAACAATGTAATTGTTTATAGGCAGCCCACCTCGCTGGGCCGGGGACCACGGTGGCGTGACGCAACGGAAAACACCGAGGGCTTGACTCATCCAGTGACTTACTTCATCTCTACATTGGCAGCTCTCATTTTTTACAGCAAAGACTAAAAACACCCCAAAGCCATGACAGGCGTGAAATGCAGGATGGGGTCTGGTACATAACGGGGTCTGGAGGCTCAGGAACCAGCACACTGGCATGAGGATGTCACTCCACTGAGGCCGGTTTGGCCTCAGCTCCATACACACCCCTTCCCACCCCGTGGGGCTACGGCTGATAAGGGCAGTTCCTGCTCTGCTCAGAGGTCAGACCTGGTAAATTCCATTTGTTATTGACAAATGTTTTGTTTCCTGCAGGAAATGCCTTGCAACAGAGTAACTCCCATTGTGGAGCACGAAAATAAATACTGGGAACAGTGCTGGCGTGGGAGCACCAGGCACCACATACCCTGAGCAGAGCAGAGGAGGCACTGGAACGTGGGCAGCCAGCAAACCCTGTGTGACTGGCAACCACGGGAGCTTGGAGTGGCTCATTTTCTTCTAAACCATTCACCAGAATGCTTCAGAGTGGCAGTGACGTCTGCAGAGGCTTCCCAGAGCCTGTCATTTGCTGCTTGTGCAGTTCAAAGCCTCTCACCTGCCTTGCACGTTTAGTACTGACACAAAACTGGAGAGAAATGAGCGAAGGAGAGATCCCTGATCCAGCACCATATTTCTACCTGTATCACAGGAATGGCCAACCTATAGAAAAGCAGAGGCAACCATGATAAGGGAAAATTTTGCTTCCTCAGCATATGAATTCCCACCTGCTATTCAGACAGGTAGGGACAGGCTGGTCAGAAGAGCCCAGGGCTCTTCTGAACACAGGTCCATCCTTGTCCCTCACAGCTGAAAGCCAGCAGAGCTGCCACATGCTCTTGGGAGCAGCACAAGCAGCCAGCCCTGTGTGTGCAGCCAGTCCTTTGTGCACAGCAGCCAGGCCACCCGGGCAGAGGGTCTCTGGCTGCTGCTGCGGGGACTGGTGCCACCCCCTCTAGGCTCCTTCCCTAAGGCTTGGCAAGGCCAGCTGAGTGAGAAGTAGCCAAGCCCAGCTGGGACAGCCTGGTTCAGGAAGAGGGACCCCAACAGACTCATATTTTAGTTCTAATTTGGGACTTGCTCTCACACAGTTGGGTCTTTGTCACTTGATGCTGCTACTCAAAGTATCCCCTTGGATCATCACATGAGCAGCTCGCCTGGCTTATCTGATACTGCTCTCAGTCGGTTCAAATCTTATTTATCAAATAGACAGCATTTTGTTTCGATGGGTGATTTTTCATCTTCCATTAGTGAAGTTGTTTCCAAGGTTCCCCAGGGCTCTATATTGGGCCCGTTGTTATTTTGTGTTTATACGCTGCCACTGGGTTATATTATTCATCAGCATGGAGTAGCTTTCCATTTCTATGCAGATGATTCTCAAATTTATTTGTCTGCTAAACCCAGCGCTGTCTCAGCTGTCTCTGCACTATCAGCCTGTCTCTCTGACATCACAAGATAGATGTGGCAAAACTTTTTGCCGTTAAATTCAGGCAGAAGAGGTGAGGCCTGCCTCGATGCCAGCATTTTATTTCCTGAGCTGATACCTGCATTAGGATCACTACCCAGATTTCATCGCCGTGTCCCCACTCGTGCACTCCTGCTTTACCTTGCAGCTCCCTGCTTGATTTGTTGGCACACACCTCGCTCTGCTCAGCTCTGCGGCGTGATTTGCGGCCCTGCTGGCGCTGCTGGTTCCATGCATACTAAGGTAGCGGGGCTGGGGAGCGAGCAGCGGGGCCTGGAGGGGACACCCCGGGACACATCCCTGGAGCAGAGGCTGCTGCGGTGGAAGAGCTTGGACCCAGTGATGTCAGAAGAGGGCATGAGCATGTGGAGGCTAAGAGAAGACTGAGGGATGCCCACCAGGAATTACAACGCAATTAGTGTCCTCTGTCTCTCATCTGGGTCTGTTCCTTGCCCTGGCAGCAAGCTGGCACTGCATGGCACAGCCTCTGCCAGCACCCAGGGGCCCCGGAGCTCAATTTTCCCATCCCTGATCTTCCCAAGCATCCCTGCCTCCTGCTCTTCAGTGCATTGCTCACATCTTTAAAAAGTCCTTCAAAAATACTCAATTTGTTTCTATAAGGATGAACCAAGTAGTTCGCACAGAGACATCAAATAAATCTACTTCATACATTATTTGTTAACTTCATCAAATAAAGTACAATTTTATGGCTTAAATGTCAATCTCCACAGCTCATTGAGTTCTTTAAAACAGCAGAGAGACTTGCCTGTTTACAGAAGCAAAAATTAGGCAGGCAGCTTTCAGCTAGTGCAGGGAACCCGTTGATTCTTGTACTGGGAAGAATCATAAAATATATTCAATGTGGAGAGCGTGCAATTTGACAAAGACAATTTGATTTGTCCATGGCTTTTAAAATATTCATCCCACTTTGATGGACTATAGTTTTATAAATATGGATTACCATTAACTGGCACAGGCAGTCGCTGCCTACAGACAGTGTTCCGTGAGGCTTGTTCGGAATGAAGGCCTCCAATAAAAAAAATCATTATCTCTGCCTAAAAACCCTAATCAGTAATGTTTGGTTCATTTGCAGCTCAGAGGTCAGTAATTCACTTTAACTGCTTATGTGTTTGTGCCATTTGGGAGGAGAAGGATTTTGCAGTTTTACTCCTGAGGCCCAGAAAGGGCTCCTGTGGCTGGGGCTGCCAGAGGAGCAGCCGGGAACTCGGGGGAGCTGAGAGGGGCTGATGGGTGGAGCAGCCACATCAGGCACAGGGCCACCCCACCCAGTCACCACTGCCCAGCTCCTGCCAAGCCAATGCACCCTGTGGCCACAGCCATGGGGATGGACTGGACAGACAGCAAGCCCTAGCCAGGAGGAGAGAATAAATAGTGGTGTGAATTCAGCGAGACATGTAATATTCACCCAGAATTAGCCAAAATCCCTCCCTGAGGTGCTTTGCACTGGCTGGTGTGAGCACCAGCAGAGCCAAGTAAGGGGTCATGAGGCACATGCAGCAAAATTTAACTGTGGCATCTGTCAGAAAGCTAAATATAAGGAAAATCTAAGATGGTAATAAAGCAAATGAAAAATAAGAGTTGAAATCCAGGGCAAGAAATGATAAGGTTTGATACTGCATTTGTGGGCTTCAGATCCAAACCGAAGTCTGAGAGCACAGGTACTAACCACATTACACACAACTTCAGGCTTGTTGAGGAGAGAAACCAGCACCTCAGTCATTCTGGGAATGAGGTATTGGGTATGTGGAACAGACAAGTGCTCGCAGGAGAGCTCTGGCGAGCGGCCCAAGAGCCTGAATTAGCAAAGCACTTGGAGTTTCTAACAGTAATTCAACTTGTGAAGTAGCTCCAGTTTCCAGCCCAAAAGTTTATTCAAGTTAAGAAAACACATCCTCAGATTAAAAAGAGTATTGCACCACTGTCAATTTTCAGACGTTGCCATCAGGAAAAAAAAAAATTACATTTCAGGCTGACGAGCGACTAATCAAGGCAAGTGAAACGGTGCTGCAATAAATTACTCCACAGCGAAATAAACCACACAAACAGACCGATGATAATAAATGTAAATTATTTCTCTGAAGAAATTTTCTTGGTATATGAGTAATACGAACCATCAGGAAGGAGTCTTCCTTAACATTAATTACAGAAAATGACAAGTGAGCTGATGACTGCGAAGGCTCATTATCTGAGAACATATTCACAACTTTGCAATTTGCGCGAGATGTACTCGGGCTAAATTAATCTCCCTTCTTTGCATGAGCCTCTTCTAATTTTCATGTTATTAACAGGTTTGCAGTATCACTCAGTGCTTGTCACTCTAATCAGGTTTCGGCATGTTCGCAAAAGCGAAGTGTCATTTATAAGGATAAGCCCTCATAATGGCGCTCTCTTTCATGTGGAGAATTCTACAAGGTTGCTTTTAATAAGGTCCTTTAATCATCTCCCTTTGCTCAACTTTTGGCCCCTCTGTTTTTTCATGAAGAGTCATTAAAAGACTTTGAAGTTCATCAAGGATGAAAAATTCATGACATTGTTGCAGAAAAAAGGCCAAGGGACAGAGGGATGAGGGGCAGGGGACGGCACCTCTGGGCTCAGGTGGCGGCAGGACTGCGCCAGCAGAGCCGATGCTGGGCGCACAGGACAGCCCTTGGGTGCCCCTCCAAGCTCCAGCTCCCACAGGTGCCCCCTCTTGGGAAACTGCTGAACACTGTCAACGGTCAAAGGGAGGAGGTGCCTCCATCAGCAGCCTGCAGGCAGCAAAGGTGGCAGCAGCAGCCTCGCTCCAGGGCCAAGGCACAGGATGGCTGCCAGCGGTGCCACCTCTCCCCAGCAGCACCATCCCCTCCTGGGCCGACTCAGCCCTGGGTACCAGCCCAGTGCTTGTGGCATCATGGCCACGGAGCTTCAGCTCCTCCGCAGCAGCACCCTGGGATGGATCTGTGGCAGGAGGGAGGGTTTGGGAGCAAATCAATATCCCTGGGAGCAGCAGCAGCAGAGGGAAGGCAGCACGTGGTGCTTTAGAGGGGAGCGTTAATCAAAGGTGACATTTCTCCAGCTCTGCGGTATGGCTGGGCTGTTTGAGGTTAACCTTATTCCTCTTCTGTGATTTGATAACACTGGACTGGTGTTTATGCTGAAGCTTTTGAACACAATGGAAGGAGGGGGAGAACTTTATTAAATTTTTGAAATTCATTTAAACAGGGCCAGCATAATGAATTGCCAGATCTTGTGTGCACATTGTCCCCGGAAGCAACAATAATTTAGGTGGACATAAACCAATATGTAGATTAAAAATGTTTAAGCCAAGTGTCGTAAAATATATAAAAACATAAGGCAGAATTAACATATCAAAGTTTAGCATTATAAGTAATGACGGGTCAGATATAAGGTTATGTCTGCAAAATTGCATTTCAATATAATAAATCCATTCAAACTCTGTCCAGAGACACAAATTGAATCTATAGACGAAGCAACTGCAATCCATTGAATGTTATGAAGTATTCAAGTGAAAACAATGCATTTAGAAAAGGAAATTGAGTGTATTTTAAATATACAGGTGCTTGGGACTTCCATATAGCTTTATGCTCATACAGATTTGTATACACTGCATACACAGCCTACTTTTGACAAAGTCCTCAAAATGATGAATTTCTGATGGAAGACTTGATATTGCAGCAGATCTGTTATGCACCGCTTATCCTGTAACACAAACCATTAATAATCATCACGCTCCCCGCCGTACAGAGCTCTCGTTAGGGTTTCAAAGCTTTCACAACTCCACACGCAGGATGCTGCTGCCAGGGAGGGCTGGGCCACAGGGCCAACCCAGCAGCTCCTCAGCTCTGTGGGCAGCTGGGTGCTCCCAGACCCACACCCAGCATCTCCATCCTCCAGCACAGCCGTGCCTTTTTCCCCTGCTCCCTTTCCACAGCCAAGCTTTCCCAAATACTGGACACTTGGAGACTCCAGCACAGTGCCAAGGGGACCACCCAAAGGAGCACAGCAAGCCCTGGGGTTGAATACCTGATGGAAGCACAGCCCTGCTCAAGCCGCTTTGCACGCTGCTGAGGCACGAGCACCAACAACGCACTGCAGGAGGTGGGAGAGGGCACAGGGCTAGAGAAGCTCCTGTGCCAGCTCCTGCTCACTCTGCAGCTGAGGGCAGGACAGATGCCCCTGCCCCGATGCTCACCCCACAGACCAGGGTAGGCACAGGTAATGCACCGACCTGAGTTCTGGGCCCTATGGGG
Organism: Ceyx melanurus; assembly: GCA_024611195.1. Taxonomy (NCBI): domain Eukaryota; kingdom Metazoa; phylum Chordata; class Aves; order Coraciiformes; family Alcedinidae; genus Ceyx; species Ceyx melanurus. The sequence goes on along the minus strand of JANHGL010111795.1, from coordinate 10,944 downwards.
AGCAGAGATGCTGCCACAGCATCTCAGAGCATCCCTGGCCACAGCAAAGGGGCAGGTATGGGAACCTCCCTGCTCCTGCCAGCCTCCCCTGGGGCTCAGCCAGGATGTTGCCAGAGCCAAGAGGGGACCTGTGGCTTCAGGTCCGGGGCTGTTCACATTTACAAGTGATGAGGCGGGAGGGAAGGGAGCAGGAGGCTCCCCAGTGGGGAGGAGCAGCAACCAGCAGTCCCCAGGCACAGGGGAGCTCTGGCAGAGAGGCTCTGAGTGGAGATTAAAAGGTGCTTTTGGGAGCTCGTGTGATGAGGAACGCAGACTTTAATAGACATGTTCATCTTTCAGCAGTGTGTTTTGCATGTAATAATGTCAGCACACTTCTCATTCTGGCAGAAATTCCACAGATAATTGGAAAGAAGTAAAAATGAAAACATTAGAATTTGCCATGTCATATGTTAACTTTTTATTATTGTATGATGCCAATGGTCCACTGACAGATGCTGTGTTATTAACATTTGATTAAAAATCACTTCAGGTCTAAAGCAGCCTGTTCAGAAGAGAACATCTTGACAAGCCTGGTGGTTTGTGATTGACAATTAATAACATTCTGTGTGTCACAACATAGATAGTGTGACTTATTGGTGCTGGTGTAATGCAACACTCTTCATCTGAGCTCTTCAAATTGGTGCAGAGAAATAGGAGAGAGCCTAATTCAGCTGGCTTTGATTACAAATAAACAGAGCTCCTGCCTCTCAGATCTCTCCATCCCTGTCCCAGAGCAGACCAACTGTGATCAGCAAGACAAACCCTCATCCCACCCATCCCATCCTTTGCCAGGGAAAGGACTTTGCCATCATGTTGCACCACCAGACTTCTGTGCTGGAACTCAGGATCAGGCTGCGCTGTCACAGCAGTTACTTTCAGCAGTAAACTACAGATCTGTTAAAAAAGGAACACTTTTCTTAAATACAAAAATGTTAACCATAAAGATGCTAGGTCAGTGCTCTGAGGTTTGGCTGAGGGCTTCCAACTGCATGCCACTGCAAATAGGAGCCAATGTCTGCTTGTCTATCTATAGTGGAATTCATTTAAAATCTATAAATTATAATCTTTGGATGAGGTCTGGAATGTATCATTTTAATTGCCTTTGCTTTTACAAAGGTGAAATCCTGGCAAACTTTGCTAGTGCTTTGCCTATTTTGGACTAAAGCACTGGTGACATTTACATGCAAATGTTACTGTGGAGTCAAATGCTGCACCACATGAAGCAGAAATATGGGCAGCTCTGGCGAGGAGCAGCCTCGACCTCTGCAAGCACCATTCCAGTGGGGCTTTGCCATCTTGGAGTCACTAATTATTGAAAATACTTTTCCTAGATGCTGTGGGGCAATTTGCTTTTTGCTCAGAGGCAGCAAAAGGCCACAGCAAATTCTGTGGGTGGAGCAGGACAGACACTGCCTAAGCTGGTTCCTCACACTTCCACATAAAACACCCTTTCAGGGGATGGGATCCAGCTGCTCAAAGACCACACACCACTCCTGACCTCTACAAGCACCAGCTGCCACCTGCATCACTGATGCCCATAGCTGCTGACCCTGCTCCAGCAGGCACTGGCCGGGGCTCTGCCACTCCAGTCACAGTCACACTGGAGCAATGCAAACACTTCCCAGCCCTAATGCAGTAAGCAGGGGAAATAATTACAGATTTCCAAGGTTCAACAGGGAATACTTCTGAGAAATGTGTCCTCCACTGGGAGTTTCATAACCATTTAATCTAATTTTTCTTGATGTTTTGATCTTCCTTTTAAACAAGGCATTTGTCATTAGCTTTCAAGGAGACAAGTTGCTAATACATTACACTCTTAAAAGGCCCACAGTTAGTGTCAATGTCTTCTGATGGCTGTTCACTAACAGTACATGAAAGAATTGCCAGTGTCAGTTCCTCTCCACTTGGCTGCAGCAGCAGCAGCAACACTGTGCCTCCTGGCAGAGCCCAGGGACACCACACCGGGGGGTACAGGGTCCCAACTTCACCTTCTCCCCTCCACCCTTCCTATCCAGAGCATTTTGTCATGCTTTTACCACCTGACTTGTGCTTGGGTGACTCTGGGTACTCACGACCATTTCTTAATGGACATAAAGCGAAGATTTACAAGGAAAAAGAAACATGATAATTAAGACTCTCACAAGAGTCCTGTTCCACCAGCCCAGTTCCAAAGGATGAATTTCACCCCTAAATAGAACAAGTGTTTCTGACTCCATCTCAACTGAAGTAAATTCTGTTTCTTCATTAGCTCAGATAAGAAAGACAGAGTGGGCAGAGCCAAAAGGTGCCAGAAGGGCCCCAAAAAAGGGGAGGTGCCCCAGGGCAGGGGGTTGCTGAGATGGTCACCGGATAGCACACTAGTCCCCAGTACAGGAGTTGTCCAGCAGCCACCCCACAGCCTGAGAGCCTGGAGGAAACTGGCTCACTCTTTGGGAAGGGGGACCCAGGGTTGGAGTGGGAAGAACCACCTGAACAGATATATCCCTGGAGCCCAGCCCTGTGCAGGGAGGCTGCTCCGAGTCTCTGCTTCCTCTGCTCTTTGAGCAGTCTGAACAAAGCAGATGGAAAAAAAATATTTTTAACTTCTTGGCTGGCATAACTTGCATATTAAATAATAATGAACCAATAAATTACAAGAAACTAAACAACCAGAAGAATGTATGTGGAGTTTTGAGTATTTATAAATTAATAAATCATTCATGATGTATAAACTCAATGTAGCTAAATGCATCATTTACTCAACTTTAACATTTCACAACATATCCACCTCTAACTAGCTGGCTTTTAAGAGCAGGAGTGCATCTTCACAGAAATGTGGCTTGATGAGTGGATTAGGGATTGGAAAGACTCGTTCCCTGCAGCATCAATAACAGAAGCAGCACATTCACAGCCATTTTCAGTGTTAACATCTCCATAAAACCCATGGGACACCATAACATGATTTTCTGGATTGTTCCTGAGAGGACTGGCCTGGACAGAGCCCTCATCCCTTGGACACCCCTGTGCTCAACAGCAGCCCAGGCTCTGGGCAGGGCAATCACCTCCTGCACCCGAGCAGTGAGAACCAAGGTCCACAGACTAGCAGCCCTTTGGTAACTCCAGACCTCCCTACTCATTCCTCACCTCAGCCCAGCTCACCCTGAGCACCTCAAGACTTCTCTGTAGGATCTGGAGAATGAGATGCATATTTGAACAGCAGGTTCTTACACAAGCGGCTAAGATGGATTTAAAAGTCTGTCTTTAGGCTTCTCTGATGAAGGCCATGAGCTGTGCTGCCTCTGAGAGCTGGCCAGAGGGTTCCTGCCACTTTGCAGCTGTGGCTGAGGAGGGGCTGCCCTTGGTTATGCAGAAGTCACAGGCAGTCACTGCTCTGACACCATGTCACTTCTCAGGGGCTGCATGATGTTCTTAGACCAAGGTAATGCTGAATAATGCATAGCAGGTACTTATTTTTTTGACAAAGAGTCATTCCACTCAGCTTTAATTGGGAGTCACCACAAACATTTCCAAGTGCCTAGCAGCTGCTGGAATAACTAATGCTGGGGAGGCAGCAGAGACCTCAGGAAAATCTAACACACATGGCTTCTATTTTACACCTCACTTTGACCTCTCAGTGTAGAGACCTAGAAGACTTCTGCCATCACCCTCTCCACAATCTTCACCCAGACAACGCAGGCCACTCACACCGAGCCAGGAGGAGGGAGGCAAAGATGCACCTCCCAGCTCTTCAGAGCAGCAGTCATCAGACAGCCTGCCCCAACTGCAGCCTCCACCCTCTAGGGTCTGGTGTCCCAGCACAAGTCCTGCTAGGTGTCCAGCCCAGCTGGCTGGCAGCAGCACTGCCAGGGAAGGCTCCCCTCCAGCCACCGTGGCACTCGGCACAGAGGAGCCCATGCCCCGGTGTGCCTGGTTTCCAGCACTGCACCTGTCAGACAGTAATTAATGGGTGTGGGATTTCTTGTGACAGGAATTCAATGGCCTGGAACAGACTTTGTGCCAGTCTTTTGTGCCTCAGGCAGAGTGCTTACTAAGTAATTTTATGGATACCAGGCTCAAACATTTTACAATTAGCACTTTGTTTGCTTTAGTTTGTACAAGGCAGGGCCTTAGTGCTCTCCTAGTGGCTGACAAGCTTCAGATCCAGAAAAGCAGTTTTTCCTCCATGCCACATTTCTCAGGTGTTACCCTGACAGGAGCAAGCTAGAGATGAACAGCAGAAATTGCTGCAGATACAGGGGAGTGGAAAATGCTCCCCCCAGCCAGAGAAGGTACCCGAGAGCACTTTCTGCATCACACCTGGGAATACTGCTGAGCCTCTCTGGTTCCAAAACACAAGGAAGCCACAGAAACCCCAGGGCAGCAGCTTGTGCAACAGGCAGCTTCCCACGTTAGGTCTGCAGATGCTTCCCATGAACCTGGGGCACAATCACAGCCTGTCCCAGTGCCCACTCCAGCACCAAGGTGGCAGCAGCAGGGACAACCTGGCAGAATGCCCCAGGAGCAGAGGGACCAGCCTCTCCTGAACCTCCTCCCCCCTTCCACCACAGCATGTCCTGCTGACATCTGACATTGGTTTAGAGATAAAACTAGGCACCATCAGGTCTGCCATCAGAAGTGCCCGAACAGCTCCCTGCGTGCTGACCCCCAGCCACCATGGGCTGGGGGCTGCCAGAGAGCAGCTGCTACAGGAGACCTCACCAGGACCCTCAGAGCACTGTGGAGAGGGCAGGGTGTGCTCAGCAGAGAAATATCTTACTGTAAACAGAATATTGTTTTATATGAAACCATTAAAAAGGTCCCCGAGGGCAGCCCTAAGTATATATTATATTTTACTCTGAATCCCTGTTTTGACTTGACTTTATAACAAAACCATGTTTTCTGTATTTAAGCAGATGCAGTAAAGGAAAGGTCGTGACTGGTGCTGACATGGAAATCTCATTTGGCTCATGGGTCCCCTTAGGGTCTTTATGCTGTGTGGTACTTTAACCATATTTCAAAGTACAACACTAAATGTCACTCTTTAATAGACAGAAGCATTCCAAGTGTTTCTTGAATTTCCTTGGAAAGTGTTTTCCTGAAGCTGAGGGCTCAGTGCAGTTTTGGTTTACACCCAGCACGGCAGGGATGGCTCCATGGCAGCTGAGCAGCAGCACTGGGCTGTGTCTGCCCATCCCAGAGGGGATTAAACCTGGTAGCAGCTTCTTGCAATAGCCGGGAGTCAGGAAGAATTGCAGAAGAAAGTAGGGAAAATAACCCAAATCTTTCTTTGACATACTTACTGTATTTTGCATTAATTTCCATCTTTCGCTTTCCTCATCCAATTCTTCACACTCATTCAGCAGCTCTTTTGGGACCTTAAGTAGTTATTTTTACTTTTTTTGGAAGTATTCAAGGTCTAACAATCTGTACAAGTCTCTACAGCCTGATCCCCAGTGCTGAAGTATCTTGAAAGAGAAGTTTGATCTTATTCTGCTGCCAGGCTGAAGATACCATGAAGATGCCTAGCTAGCCAGATGGCCTGGAAATCTATTTTATTTTTAGTGATTTAGTTAATGTCTTCAACAAATAAGGAATTTACTGATGAGTCGAGGGATTGACACTGGTCAGGAAAACCTGAACTCAGTGAATAATTTCTGCCTTAAAAAGTAGCTGAAGCACTGAAAATTTAAACTTCATTTTGATAGTTAAATTGGACTTTGTTTGAAAAATGGACATTTTAATTTACAGTTTATCCTACAAAAGGAGAGACAGACACTTTGTAAATCCAGAGAGACCCGGCAGCCCCTGCCCAGTGAAACACGACATTTCAGGATGATCCCAAAACAAGGGGCTGCTTCCATTTTTGCTTCATCAAAACCAAGACTGGTATTTCCAGCTTTTCAGTTCAGTTGAGGAAAACAGAGACAAAGCCAGAGGCTCCAACTCTGACTCAAAGCAAGAGCCCCTGGCTAGAACACCTCTGCAAACAGCCTGGGCAGGAGCTCACCCGGCTGCTCCCCGTGGCTCTCTGCAGGGCAAGGATTTACAGCCAGTTTATGCTGTCTGTACCATATGCAAGCTTATTTTTCTCCTAGCTGCTATAAAAATTAAAGATTTAGGTATATACTGCAAAAGGTGCTACCAATTTTATGTACTAGCATTTCTCTCCTATGATCAGGGTATAAATCCAGCTTTTCCAGCACATCTATAAATTACTCTGAGTCCGTGGGGCAGCTGCAGGTCAACTAAGACAAGCCAGAGAAGCCCCCATCACTTGTGCCGTGGCTCTTGCTATCATGAGCTTCTTGCACCCTCCAGGACCTCTGCCATCTGTCCTCACAATCACGTCTTCTCCACTGTTGTTGGAAAGGTCTCTAACAACACTTCCTTACTTCTGAATATTTACCAGTGCTTTTTAGCTAGCTGGTGGCAGCCTGTGGGGAAATGGATTCTGCCAGAGCCATGTGTCAACTGCCAGGGACCAAGGTGACACTGTCACTTGGAGCTTTTAAAAGCACTTCTGGAATTGTGTCTTAACTCTTCTCTCTCAAGAGCAAGGCAGCAGTTGCCTGCACACATGGAAGATCCAGGTCATTGTCACAATCTGCCAGAATTACACAAGGGTTGGTTGTTGTTTTCCAAAGGAGGCATTGGAAGAAGACTCAAGGACTTATGGAAAGCAGAAAATCTGTCCTGAAGAGAGGTAGCTAGTTCCCCGATACCTCTGGGGACATGAGCTCCCAGGCTGATAACCCGAGGCTGCTGTGAGGAGTCCCCCTGGAACGGGGACTTCACCTGGGGGAAGTTTGACCCATGTGCAGGGGACACCCTGCAAAAGCCACTCCCTCACAGCATGACCCTGAATCATCACAGCCAAGGCAAACACACTCACATGTAGGAGCACACTAAGATGGTTTCAGTTTTCAGAAGCTAAGGCACAACAAAAAAGTTCATGTGACTCCAGGAGGTATCGGGCAGGTTCAGACCTTCAAATGCTACTGACAGGATCACACACAATTCCTCCTCTACATCCTCCTGCCTGTCCTCACAGATCTCACTGTCATCACTGTGAAAAACAAAATATTTTTGTAGTGTAAATGGAAGCAAATATTTGAAGTCACATGGTGCTTTCTTTGCATTAATTAGCAATTTACTGAACAAATATTACTGTGTAAACCAACAATCAGTATCTTGTAATTAAAATCCTGTTCATGTTTATCTGTAATCTTTCCAGGAAGATAAAACCCTCTGAAAACCAGTCTACAGATGTTTCCAAGACAGAAAAAATGTCAATGTGAAGAAACTCATTGAAATAAGTAAAATATTGTCAGCCATATGAGGTACAAAATCCCAAGCTCAGGCTCATCTTCATAAGGCTTTGTCTGCCCCGGGCTGCAGGCAGGAGCACACGCTGACATCGGGCTGGTTACACCATTCCTGGGGCAGGTACCAGGCTGTAGACACATCAGGCACTGTGGTGACTATTTTTTCCCTGATCCCATCAGGTCTGGTCTGCCCTGGAGGAGTCAGCCCTCCGGTCTCTGCAGTCAATCCTCATTTCCCCAGGTACACACACAGCACAACACTGACACAAGAAATCCCCTGAACATCTGCAAACACACCCGTGCCCCACCGAGTGCACAACCAGCTGCATCTGCCCTTTCCAAAGGGTTCACTTTCGGAGATTCTCCTACATTTCCACAACCAATTCTCCCCAGTGGAAAAACTCCTGATCCTCGTTAATATTTAAAAAGGAAAGCACTGTGTATTCTCAGTAGAATACAAGTCAAGGACAAATTAATCTCTGGGGTAAGTATTGAACTGAGTTGCAGCAAAGCAGCGCTGCCCCTGCTCCTGCTGGTCAGAAGTGAGGATGAAGATGGGGTGTACCCATCCCCAGCACTCCCCCTGGTCCTGGGGAGCAGTTTGCATTTTCTCAGGGGTTTGGAGCAGACCTGCAGAGCCCCTGCCAAGGGCTGCTGGCAGCGTGTGCGGAATGAGAAATCCAGCCTGTTTGTGTCAGTAACAAACACCCCCAAGTATTTACAAACAGAACCCGATGTTTTCACACACCATCGCTCAACTCTGTCACAGGGCTGCTGTGCAACAGCCCTCAGGGGGCACTTCTCTGGCTTTCCTGAGCCACCCTTGGTTTGCAGAAGCATCTTGGAGCCCTCGCTGTACAAGGAGCCCCTGAGAGGGGCAAAGGCTCAGGCAGGTTTGCCCCACCTATAATAAAACCCCAGGGATTGTTACCTCCAGCTCTTACACACAACAGTGCTTGCTCCAGGTCTCGCACACAAAATAATGCACTGCAGTTATAAAAAGGTGGAGCTAAGATTAAAATTTGTGTTAACTTATAAGAAATATATTCCAAAGGCACAGTATAAAGAATTGAGTCATTTGGATTCATGAGTCAGTTTGGTGCTGTTCAGAGGGAACCACACTGCAGTTCCATCTGCACTTGTGCAATTAAAGAAACACCTTTAAAACTGTTTTGTGCTATTTCCAAATGTGGCCTCTCCATCCCAGCACTCGGTCATCAATAACACTGTTCCCTGAACTTTCCTCCTGGGGGACTCACATTCGACCACTTAATGTTTTGCAGAGTGAAACCATAAAATCCTGTAGAAGTCATACATCAATAAAAATAAAAACCCGAGTCCAGGCCCATTTTGTGTTTGACCCATTGCCTGTTCCAAAGCCCACAAAGGATCTTTAGCCTCTTGATTTCCCATGGTCAAACAGAATAAGGTCTGAGTGGCATTAAATATCATTTGTGCATTACATACATTTTTCTTTTGTATGGAGCATCACAAGCGAGTTAAAACCCTCCATATTCCGAGTACCTAAAGCTCAGCTCCTGCCGAAGGGACCTTCAGGGATAAGAGGCTGGCACGCTGTTAAAGATTAAAACCCAGCATCTGCTTTTATGCTTGAGAGTCCTTGGCGACTCCCCGGTGACATCACCTTCATCACACTGGATTTGAAAAATGCATTTAAACGTCAAAACTAAAGTACCCAAACAATGGCTCCTCAGCACACTAACTGTTAACACATTGCTCAGCCAAACACCTTCCCCCTGACACCTGGGACTACTCCATCCATAAAACATACCAGGAGTAACACGGTCCCAGAGGGGGAAAATACTCTCTGCTGTACCCTGACCTGGTTTCCCCACCCAAAACACACTCAGACATATATTGTTGCAAGAGTGGGCACCAGTTTCCAATAGCTGCCAGCATCCATCCCTGTACTGAGTGAGCCCCTGGGCAGGGTGGGTATGTGCCTGGGGAGGGCACTGGGGGGATGGTTACCTCCAAGGCCACACACTGGGTATGTTTCATCCCAATTGAAATAAAACTGTTCAGATCAATGAACTCAGTAATTTACTTCAGACAGACCTAATCAGAGCGAGGTAAAAGAGAGGCAACTTTGCAAAATGTAAATGAACCTGAAGGCAGAGACACCAGTAATGGGAATTCAATGGCAGCCTGTGTAAGAGCAGCACAACCATTAGCTGCCCTTAATGCCAGAGGCTCAGCATAGGGGCAGGGTGGGAGAGAAACAAGCTCCTTCCCCCAGCCCAGCAAGGCTGTGAAGGCAGGATGCTCAGCTCTCCCACCATCCCAGGGGGTTCCCTATCACCACACACCAGGGGGTGACCTGATGAGATGTCTCCTCCCTGGAAGGGACCCAGTGCTGGGCAAGACCATCCTCAGCTGCAGCTGGGAAAGGGAAGCTGCCCAGGGCAGGTGGCTCCTGAGCAGCCAGTGGCTGTGGGAAGGGCAGAGGCAGAAAGAACCCCACTGCCCAGTGGGCTTTGGTTTCCCAAGCTTGGCTCTGAGCAGCACAAACACTGTTTTCCTGCCAGGGCAGAGCCTTTCCTTGTCTCAGCCCTGACCCTGGGCATCTCTGTGCAAAGGCAGACAGCTGGGTTCAACAGGTCAGCAGAAGGCTGGCATCAGGAAAAGCTTCTCGTGGAAATATCACTGGCTGCTGCTGGGGAGAACAGGCCCTTGGCCAGAGCCCCAGGGCTGGCAGGAGGCTGCAGAGTAGTGTTGGGAAAGAACAACCACCCCCATTTGCTCAGGGAAGCCCAGTTTTCCTTGGGCAGTGGGGAAATGAAGCCAGCATAGGCAGTGCTTGTGTCATGGCACTGGCACCACTGAGGGAACATTGGCTCTTTTTCAGAGACGAGCAGTTAGGTCTTCATAATGGACTGCAACTTTCTAGAATAATTTAATTTTTTCCTACTGTTACGATGCCAGAATTTCAATCAGACAAAACCGTATAATGGATTTCTTTTGCTGGGCATGTTACATAAATTGCATATTCAAGTACTATAAAATATTTGTAACAGACAGGTACTTTTCTAAATTGGGTCTGACAGTAAGCGATAGTGACTGGAATATTTATGTGATGGCACCTATGTAATGAGGCAAAATGCAGGGTGTGGGGCTGTGAACATGCCAGCAGGAATCCCACGCAGAGGCTTCCAGCTTTTCTCCCCCACTGCACAGAGCCCTGGCCAGCTGAGGCTGTGATCTTTGTCACCAGGCAGAGAGCCCTACAGCAGGAATCCAGACAGACTCTCCCTTTTTGCTGACTACAACCAGTTATTTTGAGCCTGGAAGCAGCAGTCAGCCTCCCGAGGCAAAGCTCAAAGCTGGCCATGGCCAGGGAGGTGGGACAGGGCTGAGCTGGGGGCTCTGCCCAAGGGTTGTTTCTGGATCTTTTTTTCTCCTTTAGCTGCCTCCCAACAGGGACACCAAGAGGAGTGCTGTCCATGGGTTTCCCAGCATTTGGAACCACGCTCACCAAGCTCCACCAGAAAATGTTGACTGTATGGCGACAGCAGCAGTTGCCCTGACCTGCTGGTCCCATCACCATCCCAGAGCACAGGCTGCTCCTGCACAACACCCC
>JANHGL010111794.1:0-11126 GCA_024611195.1 Ceyx melanurus | reverse complement strand
GGGCCCCATCCCTGCCCTGCTCCTGCTGCCCACGCTGCTGCTGAGCCAGCCCAGGCTCCTGGGGGCTTCTTGTCCCCTTGGGCACCCCCTGGCTCATGTTCAGCTGGGTGTCCCCAGCACCCCAGGGCCTTTTCTGCTGGGCAGCTTTCCAGCCACTGCTCCCCCAGCCTGGAGCTGCTGGGGGTTGTGACCCAAATGCAGGCCCCGGCCTTGGCCTCACTGTCCCTCAGACAATTGGCCTCAGCCCATCACCCAACCTGTCCCAGCCACTGCCAGAGCCTCCTGCCCTCGAGCAGATCAACACCCCACACAACTGGGTATCATCTGCAAATTTACTGAGGGTGCCCCAATCCCCAAATCCAAGTCATCAATAAAGATGCCAAACCAGACTGGCCCCCATATTGATCTCTGAGGGACATCCCTGGTGACCAGCAGCCAGCTGGATTGCACCCCAGTCATCACCACTCTCTGGGCACAGCCAGCAGAGTTTCTAAAGCAGTGAAGAGTACATTTGTCTACACCATGATTCACCAGTTTCTCCAGGAGAAGTTGTGGGAGACTGTGTCAAAGTCATGACAGTCATCCCCCTCTGGGACAGATGTACTGTTGCCAGCAGAGCAGGTGCCCTATAAACTTGTCCATGATCAAAGAACCAATAATTTCACCAACATAAAAGTGGAGTAAACCCCAGTGACTTCATCACCCCTACCTTTGTTGTGATTACCTTGTCCACAGTAATGGATTTCACAGGATGTAACTGGTGCCAAGCACTATCTGGCACGGGGAGGTGCCACCCAGGATGTGGCCCAGTCAGCTGCAATCCTCTGCCCTTTCACACCCAGGTATCTGCACCTGATATTGGGGCTTTTTATATTTCTTTTTTTTTGCCTGTTAGACTGAGTATTTCCATGCCCTTAACCACATGTTATCATGTCTTTTAAAGCTAGTTTCTCAAGTAATCCCTGGGCTGTAGGGCCTGAAGCTTTAAGAAAAATAAATAACCATGGCAACTGATTAACAACAGACCCGTGGCTTCTTTTACCATTGATAATGAAATATAACTAAAACATCAGAGGGCTTGGTTTTTGTTTTGTTTTCTGACAAAAAAAGCAGTGACCTCCTGAAGCACAGCCAGTCCATTTCTACTGAGAGCAAAGGTGCACACACCAGGGAGGACCAGCTGGGGCTGGCACAAGTGGCAAAGGAGGGAGACAGCTTAGGCTGTGAATTTACAGGGATCTGTGTCCAAATAAGATCAGACAGGCAGGGCTGAGGAGCTTGTTTGAATGTGACTCCTCCCCTCTGGAAAAGGCAGATGCTAAGGAGACCTTGCTAATTTCCCCTGCCTGGAAACCTGTAACAAGCTCAGAGCAGAACAGCAAAAGGGCACAGCTGTTAGTTTCTCTAGAAAAGCTAGAAAGGGTTGAAAGCCAAGAGAGTTGTCTAGGGGATAATTTGCTGGTCTGTCTACACCACAGGATTTCTCCTGTGTGAGCTCTGAAGAAAGCCTGACTGTACCCAAAGCTGCTTTGAGGAATGGTCCCTGGCCCACATTAACTCCTAAACCATGTCTGGGCTCTCCTCAGGAGAATGCTGGTTGGTACAAACCAAAAGGAAAACAAAAGACTGATGCTGATACCAATTTTTTGGACCTTTCAATCTGTCCAACACTCCCCTGGCTTGGTGTCCTATTACCTGAAAAAATCATTCTTCATCCAGAGTAAATGCTGCCACCATCTTGGTATTTTCCTCTTTCAGCTTTTTGCCCATAGTGACATTCTAACACAAAACTGGGAGGGATTATTACAATTTCTTTGAGATAAGAGGTAAATTATTGACATGAGTACATCCCCTTTCTCCTCCCCCCTGGATTTTGGGTCTGGGGGCTTTTATTGTTTTTTTTGGTGGTCTTTAAGATGAAGGCTGCAGTCTTCCTCTGTATGAACTTCTCAACTCTTCTAAAAACCACTGAGGATAATGCAATTCATTTAAACATGGAGAGGTCATTATCTTAGTTAGTAGTTAATTTATGGTCCACTCTGGGTGACCCTGACATTAATCTCTGCAAGGAGTTCTCTGTGTCATTCTAGGGAGTTAACTTTGACCCCCCTTTATCTTACCACAAGTAAGATTTATATATTTAACAAAAGCAAAATTTCATTCCAAATTCATTACTAGTACATCTGAACACTATGGTAGAAATTCTACTTATTAGCAAAAGCAAAATTAGTAAAAGCTTGATCTCTCACAACAGGTGGTGTGAATCCTGGCTCATCACAACCACCAGTTAAATAGAAAAGTCCTTGATGAAATCCACACCATTCATTTCTCTGTTGGACTCACCAAAACTCTTCTCACTCCCCTCTGTTTCTGACCCCAGCACTCACCACCTTTGCATTTTGTGTTAAGAACTAAAAGCATCCTGGGGCTGGGAGGATCACACTGCAACATGATGTAATGTTCACACATTTCCAGTTCCTTCCCAAGCAGGAGAGTCCAGTTCACTTGGAGAAACACATGAGCCTGTATTTCATTTGTTAAACTCCTGCTTGGAAAGCCACAGTGAGTTAGCTGCCCTTTCCTGGGGGCAAAACTCTGCCAGAACAGAATGGGATTAAACTAAACTGTAAAGCCTTAATCACTCCTGAATGTTGCACATCATTAACAAGCTTTCTTAATAAGGACTTATGCCCTCCAAGAAGCAGATGCCTGCATATCACAAAAGATAATCAAGCCCAAGGTCTAGGAAAACTGTCTCCAGCCAAGCCCACGGGGATTTTCCAGTTGAGCACAAGCACAAGTCTGGAAAAGCAGCATTTTGGTGTGGTCAGTGTAACACAGTTCTGTGAAAGTGAAGAAAGAACTGATTGGGTGTTTATTATTTACCCTTTTGGGAGGATCAGCAGTTATCAGCAATGATCCTGTTTTAAAGTTCTGCCATTCTATATCAGATTAATAACATTTCTCCTTACAAGCACAGTCTGTAACATACTCAAATAGACTGCTGTGACAAACCTGCTTCTCCCTTTTCACAAGTCATTTGCTTTCTTCATTTAATATCCATCCTTCTTTCCAACCACACTGCATAAAGTATCTGAGACAAACTGCCTTTTTCTGCCCCAAAAGCTGGAGGATGGAGCTGTTCAGGTGTTAGAGGTTGTGAAACAGAAGAAGAACATTGACCAATGCTACTGATTAATTAACTTAAACCAATAGTCTCCTACTACAGGCTTTCCTGTTCCCTTTTCAACATTCTGGTGACTCTCACTGCTTTCTTGGTGTGCCTTTTGTTTATATATTATATGTTTGTTTATACAAACTGATAAAAAAAATTATCTTTTTTCTTTTTTATCTTCAGCTGGGTACTTTATAAACCTTACTCTGAATAGTCACCAGCTACCCCTGTTGGTTTGGTTTGGTTTTTTTGAAGTTGAAAGGTAAAGTAACTATCAAGAGATATTTTGGAGACATCTGCCTCCCATGTGTCTTGAGAAATCAAGTGTCTCCATATTGCTCTGTACTGTTTGGCTGCTATTAATATAGTCACAATATCACCCCACTGCAGGTAAGGAAAAATAGCCTTTAACAACTTTTGCAGGCTGCTAATTCACCTGGAGCAATACATTCAATTAACACACAACTCAATTATCTGATAAAATGTTAGGCAGCAATCTATCACACTGTGCTTAGTGGGAAAAGACAACGTGTCATTGTCAAGCATTGCTTAGAATAGGAATTATTTTTAGAATTTGCTTGATAACAGTGAGAAATCTACTTTTTGTCCACCTGACCCTCCTTTAAAATAAGAAATTATGCTTTCTCTCTCTTTTTCCAATCTGAACTGGTCATTTTCCAGCCTTCCCATCTAAAATCCTAGCTAGGTTCCTACAAGCTGCATGCAAAGATGTTTCAGCTGAGCCCTTGAGGACCACAATCTGAAACAAGCAAGGCATTCTTCCAGAAGCTGGCCAGTGGGAAAACAAGCACATGAAAAGCAAAGCCTTGTGATTGGAATTCTGAAGATCTGGTTCAACTCCAGGCTAGGCTTTGAATATGACATCAAGACACTTCACCTACCTGAGGCATATCCTCAGCTGGTATAAACTCCTGTAAACTCCCAGCATCAGTGGTGCTATGTCAGCTTTCCCCCAGCTGCTGAGCTACTCTTTTCCCTCTGGATGCCCTTACTCTGGGCATTGTTTGCATTTCCTTTGCCCCAGGTACCTATTTTTTTTTTCTACAGAGGCTGTAACCTGCTCAAGGGAAAGAATTCTGTGTACAAGCCACAGTACCACATAGACCTGGCCTTGCCTGGGGCCACTGGGCTTTGTAGTAGTGGTTATTCTTAATAATAATTAAGCATTCTAAGCTTTTTAGAAACACATGGTAAGTCTCCTTCAGTCTCTTGTTTTGTGGGTGGTAAGAAAGTCTAGAGTGCACACTGGGGTGCAGACCAAGGCCACTGCTGGATCTTGTACCACATTGGGGTGCAGAAAGTGAAAGGTGCACCTGAAGGGATTAGAGGACAAGAGACCTCAAACTGGCCACTGAGGGATTCCAGCCCATAATATGTCATATTCAGTATAAAGCTGAGAGATCAGGAGGGTCTTGTGCCTCTCTTTCCTCTCTTGGCTGGCTTGGTTTCTCTTTTAGCTCCTTCCTCAGCACCTAAGGAGGACTCTGTACCTTCCACCTTCTGATCCCAATTGGTGTGCTCCTGAATCCAGCTCCTGAACACAGTTCCCATCTGCTGCTGGGCCCACTCTGGCACCTCCCAGTGCCTGCTCCACAGCATCAGTGGTGACACTGATGGAATTGCCATCAGGGAGCAGGGGAGGGGTTGGGGTCCATACTGGTTTTGTATACATTTGGATAAATTCCATTTATTATTCTAATCAAAACTGCTCTAGTTCCCTTTCCTGAGTCTCTCTCCCTTATTCCCTTTCTTTTTCCCTTTGGGAGGGAGGGGGGTTAACAGAGAGGGTCTGTTAAAGGTCCAAGGGCTGCCCTGACCCTGACTCATGACACACTCAGCAGGCTGCAGTGAGGAGAGTTTCAAAACCCACTTTAGTGACAGGAGAACCAAGCCACAGTGAAACGACTTACCCCAAACCCCGTGCTGCTGGCCCCTGACGAGCTCCCAGAAGCACAAGAGTTCTCTTAAACCCCTCCACCTGCTCAGTGAAAGGATGCAAAGTGTTTGGGTTCCATCTAGTGGTTACAAACTCCCCAGCAGCTGTGGGCCTGAGGAGTAGCAGAGCTGTGATGTCTTCGTGTGTTTTCTTCCCTGGGTGTGTTAGCTACACCCTCACTAACCCAGCCCAGGATGCCAGCAGGCTTCTCTGCCACAGGGTCACATCCCTGGCTTCTGCCAGCCTTGCCAAATGACCTGAAGAGTGCACACAGGATGTGTATGGATCTAAATTCAGAGGAAGGCAGGTGCCCAGAAGCTGAAGGGAATATGGCCATCACCCAGATCAAACAGCAATCAGGAAATGTCAAGGTTTTTTGCAACAAAGAAGTAATATGAAAAGAAGTGAAAGAAAATAATGAGAATTTGTAATAAGGGCAGAGATACCTTGGACTGGTAAACCTGGTTTGGCACTTTCAGAAGTCACCTTGTGACAGAAAGTGTCCTGAGCAGCAGTTAGGCCACCAATACTGCTAGTGTGCAATATTGGTGTGACCCATGACAGCTCTGCCCATAGCTGGCTCACCTACAACAAAGACTGGAACAGCACAGAGGTGAGAAGAAGGAAAGGACTGATGTTGCTAAGCCATGGCACTGTCCTCCCCTGTCAAACCAATGGGCAGAGCATCAGTTGGAGCTGTAGAAAATCCATTGCCTGCATAATTGATACACCCCCTGGATGGCACAAGCTGCTCCAGAAAAGCTTCTCCAACACAAGTACTGTCCAGAGTGGGCAGATGTAGAGAAAAAAATAAGTTCTCATCAGTAGTGATTGCAAAGGAATTCTCATTTTCTGAAGACAGCTATTACACTCTTCCACCATGAGAATTCCAAGCCAACAAAACAGTGACTGGAAATAGTTCCAAAGCAAGACAGATTTCTGAAAAGACTTCCCCATGAATCACAGGCTTAAATTTGCACAGTCTCTGCTGATGCAGCAGAGTTTTAGCTGGAGTGACTAGATTGTGCAGAGGTGGTAGGAACTGTCCCCATGGCAAAGGGATCTTACCACTCTCAGGAAGGGTAATCCCCCCCACTCACTAGGAAGAGCTGCAGCAATTTAGTGCCAGACTTGGCCAGCCTGCAAAAGAAGCTTCTGAGACTTCCTTTTAGCACAACCTGGGGGTGGCTGCAAACTGTGTCAGAACTGGTTGTGGTGGCTGCTGACTCTGCTAACCTTCCCACACAGTGTATGGCTTACCTCTGTGGAAACAGATTGCTGAAGAGAAACCCTTTTCTACTAGAAAAAACCCCACTGAAAGCTAAAGAACAGGTGTGAGTGGCAGAGCATTGGATCAGCCTGGTGCTCTGAGGCCATAAGGTGAAAATTTGGGTGGATTTTTCCTCAGGACTTTATTCTGCACATGGTGCAGCTTCATTTGTCTTCTTGCACTGAATAGCTGTGGTGGAGGTGATGGCTTAGAAGCTTAGCACAAGCACAGTCTCTGTCAGGCACAGGAGGTGTCCCAAAGCATGGCAGAGAGGGAGAAGGAAGCTTTTTCAAGAAAAAAAGGGAGTGGATGTGATGGAAGTACCCATGGACCAAATCCAGCCTGGAATATGTTGGCAGGATAGGATCAATCTTCACTATGGAATAACCTCCCTGAATGGCTCAGTGGCAATCCAGCAGTAGCACTGTGGTTTATTGTCATTGCTGTTGGGGTTGACCTACAAAAGCTGCAGTGACTAAGAACACCACCCTACCCCCTGCAGTCTTCTGAGGCACCAGCACTGGCCACACGTGTCCTGTTCTTGCTGCCACAAACCACAACCTGTGCAGGAAGGGTCATGGCAGTCAGGCTGCTTCATCACTGCAGCCTGGTCATGTCACTGACTCCAGAAAGAAGGTGGATCTGGTCTTTCTGGAAAGCTAGTCAAGAAAATCCAGGCAACATCAAGGAAGACCTCCAGGCAAACGTAAGCCCTGAGCAGTGACAGAGAAGTGCAAGTAACTTTGGAGTAAGACCTGAGTGGCAGTGACAGAGATTCTCATCACAGGCTAGTGTGAGACAGTGCTGTATGAGTGGAGGGGGGGCACCATCACCTCACTGGCCATCATTTTCCTTCTCCCCCAAGTAAGGAAGAGGACAAGTGAACCCTTCTTGGGCCCAGACCTGCTGTGGATGATGTTACTGGGCACAGCATCCTGATGCCAACCCCCTTCTAGCCACCCAGCTGAACATGGGCAAGAGTTTCACTGACCAGAGCTGTTGAGAAGAAAGCAGGAGGTGAGGGCCTGCCCCTCCTCTCCAGTTAGTAAGCTGGAGCTTTGCTGGTGCTGTGCTCCAGCTCAGACTCACCAGTCTGACCTCAACCCAGCAGCTCTTGCTGCCCAGCTTGAACCCAGACCCACCCTGCCCTGAGCCCTGTGTGACCTTCCTTGTCATCTGCAGCCCTGAGCTGCTCTGCCAGGGCTCAGGGCAGCCTGGGGCTCACCAGCAGCCTGGCACAGGAGCCATGGTGATGCACAGGCAGGGGGAGGGTCAAGGCTCTCTGCTCAGACACTGAGTGAGGCCAGGCAGCTGCTTATCAGTGTTGGCCAAGAGCCCAGGCAGCCTAGCTCCTGACTTCCCAGGATGGGCAGTGAGTGTTGTCAGGGCCCTGCTGGTCACTTTTAATCCTGCAAATCAGGAAGAGTACTGTGTGTAGAGGGCATGGTTGGACTGGGAACCTAGGCCAGGGAACATGTTCAGATACTCTTGCTTATACCACTTCTGTGCAAACAGAAACTGGCTTGGTTTGAGAGAGGTTGAGCTGAAGGAAAAAGATCTACAAGTGTTCTGGGAAAGAAGAAACAGACTGTGTGTGAGGGACAACAGGTGGCAGCCTAGGATCAGAGGGCAGCTGCTGTTCCCTCCCCTGCCCTGCCACACTCTATATGACACAGGAAAGTCAGGGGGTTCTTCCTTCCTGGGCTCTGGGAGTTGTGAGGGATCTCAGCCTGATTCCACGTGTGCTGCAGGATCCATCACCAGCCCAGAGTAGGTTTGGGATAGAGTTCTGTGTCCTTCCTCACCTAATACCCCTGTCTTCTGTTTTTCTCCTGCAACTCATTGAATTTATTACACTCTTAACTTCCAGTCTTGGGTAAGGCATTTTTTCTTTTCCTTATTCCTGCTGGAAAGATCTCCAGAGTCCACTCCCCTGCTCTGACTAGGTCAGGCTGCCCTGGGTTGTGTCCAGCTTTTGGGCCCAGCAGTTGCTATGGTGGCACCCTTGTGCTTCACAGTCTGTCTGCTCCTGCCTTCACACACTCCAGGCAAGTGGCTTGCCCATTTTCTGTCTTAGTTTTGAATTTCTGAGGCTGTGGTCTGCTCCAACTTGAACTAAAAGGAAATGGAATTGGTGATGTGCTGTAACACCCTGCCAAGTCCAGCTGTCAGACAGGAGGGTTTTCTGGAGACTAGTTGTCTATGTTACACAGCATAGGCCTTCCTGGCTTGAAAGAAACTTGTTTCTCAGCTTTACTACCTTAAACTGTGTCCTCAGTTATCAACACAGGCCATTCTTTTAACCTTTGTTCTGCTGTTTCTTCTGGTGCTTACACAAGCACATTTCCAACCATACTTACCTCATACCTGTTGATATTTCAGTTTCAGGTGAAAAAAAAAGCTGATTTGGCTCACAGAGGAATGATGTGAATACCAGAGCCAGGGTAAACAAAGAGCTGCCACAGCCAGAAGTAGGAGACAGCAAAGATGCACAGGGACTATGTTTTTATCAGCACCAAGAGTTTACATCGACCCAGCCACTTTCTTTCAGTGGTCTCTAACTTCAAGCAAATGGCTTAATACAGACAGCTGGAATTATTCACTGTCCTCTGAAAATAACTGCAGTTTGGGACTCCTTGACACAGTGATCCCTCCTGCCTCACCCAGTTGTTTGGGTTTGGTTTTTTTTTCACATAAACTGATTCTGTTTCATGTCAGGAAGGAATTCAAGTATTTGAGGCATTTGTGTTTGCAGAATGTTATGCCAACAACCCCAAAATCCAGCAATGCTTCTTTGTTTGCTTTCACCCAGGATGGATCCAAACCCTTATGAGTGTATTTAAGTGTAGAATAGAATATACTTGCCAAGACTGTACTTGCAGCTTCTTTCTGCTTGCAGTGCTTCCATTCACTCTGCTGCTCCACTCTCTTTATACTGTTCCAAAAAGTCTCCAGTAAAACTGCTCACAGAGCTCAGCTTTCTAAGCACAAATGTGTATTTTCACTGGACCTGGCTGAAGAACAGAAAGCAAATAAACATAAGCAAATGACTGAGAGTTTTGGCTGATTCATTATTATTACCTGCTCTTTGAAGTTGGCAGTATATTTCTGACTCACTGTTTCAATCATTTTCTACCTCATCAGTCAGTCTTGAAACCACACGGATCAGAGTTGACAACCTGAGAGTGTGCACATGGGTGATCAGAACATAAACCCACCCAGAACTCTCAGTTTACTTTTCTAAAGCTAGAACTGATGCAGCAAACTCCTCCTTCTGCTGCTCCTTCTCTAGTGCTTCTTAAGAATGACTTTGTTTGTTCAAGTATCTTAGCAAGAGGGCAAATATGGGGAAATACTCCCATGAAAAGGTCCTTCCATAATCTTCCCTTCAACAACCAAAGAGCAAAACCACAGATGTCACCACCTTGGTCCCATTCCTTGAGGTGGTTCTCTTGCTATGACCATGCTTCTCCCCAGTACCTCCATCAGCATTAACAGGAACCAGTCACTCCTCTGCTTTGCACCCCCTGCCAGGGCACCTGCTGTGACCAGCACTGCCAGTCTGGAAGAAAGCAATGCTGCTGTGACAGAGACACTGGAATTAGGATTTCTAGAACACTAGACTTAGACTAGAATATTAGTGTAGTAGGGCAGGCTAAGTTTTCCTCCTACATTAGAGGCTTCATGCTGTCTACTACTTCTGTGCTAGTGTTAAGTAGAATCAGAGAATAGTAGGGGTTGGAAGGGACCTCTGGAGAGTCCAACCCCCCTGCCAGAGCAGGGTCACCCCGGGCAGCCCACACAGGAACAGATCCAGGCGGGTCTTGAAAGCCTCTAGAGAAGGAGACTCCACAGCCTCTCTGGGCAGCCCCTGCCAGGCTCTGGCACTCAGTGAAGAAGTTTTTCCTCATGTTGAGGTGGAAATTCCCATGTTCCAGCTTGTGACCATCACCTCTTGTCCTGTCACAGGCCCAGCTGACAAGAGACTGGCTCGTTCTGCTCAACACCCACCCTGCAGATGTTTGTCAGCATTGATCAGATCCCCTCTCAGTTTCTCTTTTCCAGGCCGAACAGCCCCAGGGCTCAGCCTTTCCTCACACAGATGTTCCTTCACCATCTGTCTGGCTCTCCATTGGACTCTCTCCAGCATTTCCCTGTCTCTCTTGAAGCAAGTAGACCAGAACTAGACACAACTCCCAGGTGTGGTCTCACCAGGGCAGAGCAGTGGGGGAAGGAAACCTCCCTTGTGCTGGACACATTCTATGCACCCCATAGAGTGCATAAGAAGTCAAGAGAACAAAGTGAGCAGGGAGGTGAAGAAATCCTTCAGTGGAGGGATCCCTTCTGAGAAGGACTAGCTGGGAGCCATACACGGCGGATAGGGACTGGTGACAATACCACACACAGCATTTCACCACGTGGCTGCCCATCGCACCCTCCAAACATCAGAAACAACACGGACTCCGGCTTTAAAACAAAACCAAAACCAAGGAACCAACAAATACACCCCGTTCAGTCCCTTCTCTGTGGCTCGTCTCCTAGGAAACTTTCATCCCGGCAGGACTCACCCTCCTTTTCCTCCTTTCCCGGCCTCAGGCTCCTCCCCGCGCCTTCACTTTCGATTCCTGCCGAGCTGGGCTGCGCGGCGGAACGTCGGGCTGCTCTCAGTTCCTCCCAGTGCAGCGCCGCCGAGGAGAAGTGCTGTGTGTGGGGGGGAAGCATGA
>JANHGL010111793.1:0-11127 GCA_024611195.1 Ceyx melanurus | reverse complement strand
TGCTGCCTTTTCTTAAGTTAACAGCATGTTTTTCAGACAGTGTCTTCTTCTAGCAGTTATAACACCTTATGTTTGGAGTTACTACCAGGGATGGAATACAGACCAAGGCCACTGCTAGAACTTGTGTATCACACTGAGGGGTGCAGAAAAGTGAAAGACCGCACCTGTAGGGAGGAGCGGACAGGACAGGTGATCCCAAACTGACCAAAAAGGTGTTCCATCCTATATATGTCATATCCAGTATATAAAGTTCATGGGTCCGGAGGGTCGCTCGCTCACTGGCTTCCTCTCTCTCTCTCTTGCTTTGGCTCTCTCACTTGCTCTTTTGCTCTCTTGCTTCAATCCTGATCCTGAAACCAGGTGTCAGAATCCAGGTCCTCCACAGCATCAATGACAATGACGTAATTAACATTGGGGGGGTGGTTTTGGTAATGGTTTTGTACATATTTGTATATATTTCATTATTATTTTAATTTTCATTGAATTGTTCTAGTTTCCTTTTCAAATCACTAAGTCTCTCTCCCTTATTCTTTTTTCTCTCCCCTTTGGGGAGGGACGGGGGTTAAAAGAGAGCGTCTGTTATCGGTCTGGGCTGCCCTGACCCTAAACCGTGACAGTTGGATTATTGTTATTTGCGTCACAGTACCAAGTTAAGCTCTTTATTGCACCACTCTGCTTTGTGGTCCAGAAAAATACACACAAATAAAATTCCATTTTTAACAAATCCAGTATATGATTCATTTGTAACTTTCTAAAAAAATCCTACAAAAGTGGAGATTTTACAGATCCTTTTGAATCCCATTGAATGAGAGAGGAAGAAGCTAATGGGAGTTATTCCAGGGTCTGAGTGAACAGTGAAATCCCTTACTTGTGTATATCCTCCTTATATACACCTGTGTTGGGGCAATTCTGAATATCAATTCAGACAGGGGGATGATGTGATTGAGAGCAGCCCTATGGAGAAGGATTTGGGTATACTGGTGGATGAAAAGCTGGACATGAGGCAGCAATGTGCACTTTCAGCCCAGAAGACCAAATGTATCCTGGGCTGCATAAAAAGTAGTGTGACTAGCAGGTTGAGGGATGTAATTCTGCCCCTCTTCTCTGTTCTGATGAGACCCCATCTGAAGTACTCTGGGCAGCACCAGAGTCCTCAGCACAAGAATGATATGTACTGTTGGAGACAATCCAGAGGATGGTTTGAGGGCTGGAATACCTTTCCTGTGAGGAAAAGCTGAGATAGATGGAGCTGTTCAGCCTGGAGAAGAGGAAGCTCCAGAAAGAACTTCCTTTCAATACCTATAGATGGGGACAGACTTTTTATCAGGACTTGTTGTGACAAGGTGCAATGATTTTAAACTAAAAGATATAATCAGACAAGACATAAGGAAGATTTTTTTTTTTCAATATGGGCAGTGAAACACTGGAACAGGTTGCCCAGGAGGGTGGTAGATGCCCCAACCCTGGAAACAGTCAAGTTGGATGGGGTTCTGAGCAGCCTGACCTAGTTTAAGATGTTCCTGTTCACTGCAGGGTGGTTGGATTAGATGACCTTTAAAGGTCCCTTCCAACCCAAACTGTTCTATGATTTTGAAAGCTTCCCAAATCTGTACTTAGTTATATCATTATTTAGCTGAAACATACCATGAATCAGAAATACAAAAGAAGACTATATTTGATCTTTTGGGAAAAAAAAAAATAAAAATAAAAAAAAATGTCCACAACAACCAGAAAGAATAACCTTGCCACTTCTCTGAACTTACAAGATCAGTTTATACAGGATTGACATGGAAATGCAGGAATATATACATACTCTTCCTTTGACAAAGTACTCATTCTGTTATAGTCTCTGTCTCATTCATTCACTTTGCACTACCCAGACCTCACACAGGATGCATAAACTTTTCAGATTACTTACTACAACGGATCAGATGTGGTATTGAACAAAGTTTAAAACAGAATAACTTTCTAAAGCCCTTTTTAATGTATTTTCAATATCAGAACATCTATCTTGATTCTGGTCATGTGGCATTATCTTGCCTGTGCCGTGACTGGCAGCATAGGCCACACTAGACAGTATAGATGGAGGAAAATAAAATTTCTCCACTTTCCCTCTCATTAAAATTCCTTTGGTCACATCTATCAATATTCTTGGCTGATGTAGAATTATTAGGACAATTTTACAGTTCGGGAGAACTGGCCCTTCAACACAATAATGCTGTCTGCAGTATAAGCATAAAGCAGGTATTCTGCAATGCACAGAACCATTAATCGAGTGATTCGGTAAATAACTTTAGAAAGCAATACTTTCTGAAGGAAACATACCTCAAAATAAGGTCAAAGTATTTTTTCTACAAACCTGTATCAGAAAACAAATTATTTATAATACCATTTTAATTTCTAGTTGCATAACTTATATGAACACAACAATGTGAATTCTATCCAACAGTAAAGATACAAATACCATCATACTACTAATTGTTAAATTCACAGACCGAAGGTACAAGAAATTTAGAAACAAATCAATCCATCCCTCTCCTCTCTCTGCAGCTACAGAGTATAATCCTGCTATGCTAGGACAGGGACTGAATAATAAACCTTTCCTAAGCTTCTTAACTAGTGGAGCAAATTCACTGTGCAGGGGACTTTTATCAGCTATCTGTCATCTTAGACAAGATTGTGCCCTAAGCTTTATAGTGCACCTTCCTCTGCTGAATCTGGTTACTGAGGTCTAGAAGTATCTGTTACAAACTGGATGCATAAAAGTAATGTTATATAGGTTGCATTTTCTAACATTTGTATTTATCTCACTTTGTATTCCCACACATGTTCAGGCATTCTTAGTTCATAAATGTGGCCAAAACAGATTTGAATTCAACTACAGATCCATAAACCTTTTCTTCTAAAGGACTTTTTCTGCAACTAATAATAAGTCAAATGAAACTTTCCAAAAACTAAAAGCATTAGACATCTGACGGTACAAGAGTTAAAAAGTAGACATTGAAACAGATCATTCTTCCTTAGGATGAAAGGATGAATCATTCTTCTTTGCATGAAATGGTATGAAATCCTAAGCCTTGAGGAAGTAAAAGAGGACACACCCCTCATTTTTAATGGAGCATCAGATTATATCATTTTAAGAAAGAGTGAGATGGCTTACAGAATGCTGGAAGTGGTCTTTGAAAACAGGGAAAGTTTTCTAAAATAATCAAACAGGCACATAAGCAGTATGCTTGTCTCTTCATGCTGTATCATGAGACACTTCACTCAAGGCATGGTTCCAAAGCGCATCCAAATAGAAAAACAAAAGTCAAGGCAAAAGTCCAGGTACTGGACATGCATGCTCCCAGCAGGGTGATACAGCCACTTCATGAAACAGGTTGCATTAGGCCTTGCAAAATGGTCATGGTTTGGCATGTGGGGTTTTTTTCCCCTCATACTAAACAATGTGAATGTATTGCTATAAAATGGATCTATTTACAGAGAATGGAGACCCACAAGATTTCATTTGTGCTAGATCATCACAGTCATAACATAGCTCAACTTATAACAGCTATATTGAAAAATGAATTTGGTAGATTAAAAAAGCAGGTATAGTCAGTCTACATGCTGAAAGGATCCTAAATAAACAAATTAAAAGCTTCAGGACTTAAGTATTTTTTCCACCTGTCATAAAGAAATGGATAGAAGGGGACCGGGGTAACTCATTACTGAGACGTAATTCCGTCTCTGAGTTCTGATGATCTCATAAACATTTATGACTTTGTCAAAATTTCTTTAATAAATTACAATCAAGTTACAAATTTACTTTTGTTTATATTATCAGGGTCTCTCTGGCCATTATGCTATGTGCAAAACCAAAGTAAAATTAGACTTTTGTAATTTCTGCTGAAATTTGCCTTTATTTCTTTCAAGTAACTTTTACACTGGAGAATATCACTGCTGCTCTCATGCATCTCTTTAACCTTCTTAGAAGACACTTTCAAGTATTTGAAAGTCAAATAAAAACTGAGCTTCCTAAAAGATGATAAATAGGAAACATTTTTAGCAACTGTCTACTTTGTTCTGTGTATCTATTGCCAAGTTTTCTAATTTCTTCCTAATGTTGTAAAAGGAACTCGTTCATCTGTGAAAACAGAGCCTGCATGTACTTGCTTGTTTACACTTTCCAATTCCCAGTACCTACACCACGGAAGATAATTATGACCAACCCTTATGAGCATTTCCCTTGGTTAGCCACATCATCAGGTAATAATTATCAGGTAATAATTGATTGAAATTGCCTATTTTGGGGACTTTCACTTTGGTGAATCCAGCTGGCAGCCGGTCACAAGTGGTGTTCCCCAGGTCTCAATTCTGTTTATTATCTTTATTATTGATCTGGACAAGAGGATCTAGGGCACCCTCAATAAGCATGTAGACATCCTAAGTATGATCACAAGTGTTGATATGCTTGAGGGCAGGAAGCATTTACAGAGGGATCGTGACAGGATGCATCAATGGGCCAAGGCCAGTCATATGAGGTTCAATAAGGCTGAGTAATGAGTCCTGCACTTGGGTCACAACAATCCCATGCAGCACTATAGGCTAAGAGTAGAGTGGCTGGAAAGCTGCCTTTTGGAAAAGGACCTGGGGATATCAGTCAACAGCCAGCTGAATATGAGCCAGCAGTGTGGCTGCTGAAGGCCTATAGTATTCTGTCTTGTATCAGGAATAGTATGACCAGCAAGACTATAGAAGTAATTGTCCTTGTGTACATAGCACTGATGAGGCCACACCTTGAATACTGGGTTCAGTCTTGAGTCCTTCACTACAAGAAGGACATTGAGGTGCTGGAGTGTGTCCAAAGATGGGCAGCGAAAATGGTGAAGGGTCTAGAGAACAAGTGTTGTGAGGAGCAGCTGAAGGAACTGGAGTTTTATAGCCTGGAGGAAAGACAATTCAGGAGAAACCTTATCACTCTCTACAACTACATGGAAGAAGTTTGTAACAATGTAGATGTTGGTCTCTTCTCACAAGTAACAAGACAAGAAGAAATGGCCTCAAGTTGCATCACTGCATGATTGGATATCAGAAAAATATTATTCACCAAAACGTTTTCAAGCATTGGAACAGGTTTCCCAGGGAAATGGTTGAGTCACCATCCCCAGGAGGTAGATAAAAAGACATGAAGATGTGGTGCTTAGTGACATGGTTTACTGGTGGGCAGTGCTAGATTAATGGTTGGAGTTGATATAAAGGTCTTCTCCAATTTGAATGTTTCTATGATTCTGTTCTAAAAATACTTGTATTGGGTCTCCATGGCAAGGTGTTGGCTGCAATATGGCCTCTGTGGGAAGTGACCAGGGGCTGCCCCATGTAGGACAGACAGCTCCACATCGCTCCAACAGACCCATTCCAGGACAGCCAAGGTACTCAGCCAAGAGTGCATTACTATTGTAAAAAATTACTGAAGAAAGAAAATATAAATCCAAAGAAAGGGGAAGAAAATAAAAGGAATGAGGAGAAGGAAAGTAAATATCAACATCAGAGCAGGAGGAGGAGGTATTCTATGGTAAAGCAGATTTCCACAGCACAGGTCATGGAAGACCCAAACTGCTGCAGATGGATATTCCTGAAGCAAATGAAGCCCATGGAAATGTTGTGCTGGAGAAGAGAAGCATGAGAAGAGAAACAGATGGAAATCACAGTTTCTTGGCTATAAATTCCTCTGCCTCCCTGCACCTCAAAGGGCTGGAAGAGAAATTGTTATGGTTTAAGATCACCCGGCTGCCAAGAAAACACCACAGAGATGTTCACTCACTCCTACACCAGGCCAGTGGGATGGGGAGGAGAAAATACAACAAAAGACTCAAAAATAGAGACAAAGGAAAGGGAACACCAATTATGGCCATGGGCAAAAGACAGACTTGATGCCGACTCACTAATAATGGTCACAGGCAAAAGACAGATTTGACCTGTGGAAACAAAATAAATTTAATTTAAACAACAAGACCACCACCCACCTACCAATTGAATCACAGCAGGACAGTGAAAAATACAACGGGACCTTAAATACACCTTCCTCCCACTTCTCCCTTCTTGACAGATTCAGCTCTACCTCCTCCCCCACAAGGTTGCAACAGGTCAGGGAACAGGGGCTGCGGTCATTCCACCCATTGTAGTTTCTGCCACTCCTTCCTCCTCAGGGGGAAAACTACTCACAGTCCTCCGGACCTTCCCTGCTGCAACATGGGATCCTTCCCATAGGAGACAGCCCTCCATGAACTTCTCCTATCCACATTGTTCTCTTCTGTGGGTATCAATCCTCCCAGTGACAGACTACTCTGATGTGGGCTTCCCTCAGAGTCATGGCCTTTTTTGAGAGCAGTCACCTGCTCCACTGTGGGGTCCTCCACAGGCCACAGAAGACATGATTCTGCTCTACTGTTAATCTCCATTGGTTGCAGGACTCAGCCAAAGACGAAGGGGAATAGCTGCTCTGGACGCATGCCTCACCCATTCCTTCCTCCTGTGTTATACTTTGCCTGAAGTATTTCTTGACCTTTGCACGTGATTTCTTGCCACTGTGTTGCTCTTTGCTTTATACCATTTGCATGCTAGGGACACTAATGATATTAAAATTGCACAGCAGATATCTTGCAACATGAGTTTTTACAGCATTGTATCATTGAACTTTATTTGCAGTTCTTTGTGCTTTGGTAATAATGATGCTAAAATTGTAATACACTGTTAAATTACAGATATACTTTCCAAAGAATTCAACCTTTAGCATTTTTCACTTTTGACTTCTCAATAAGCAAGCTGAATAGAGAGTGTTCAGTATTATTCTACTAAAACATCAGTGAGGGGTTTGTGCTGTATTCTGAGGAAAAAATATTCTGAACTGTGTTTAAGTGTGACATAGAAATAGATGTTTTCATTATTTGTGGAAATGTCAGCTTCCTCTGAATTCTGCAAAGTCCTTAAACTAAAAAACATTTAGTTTTTGCTTATTCAAGAGCCTAATTGTATAGAAGTTTAATTTTATCAGCAAGTATAATGTTTTTTAGTTATGTTGTTCTTGTATTGTGAAGGAAGAATGCACCATGAATTTATAATTTCTTGTTCAACTGTTTTATTTTTAGTATTTCCTAATCTTGATTTAGGTCTTTCAGAACTACTACAAAATAAATAATTAACAAAAATAATAAAGTATTTTCAATCCGTTAGTGACTGTTGCTTATCTCTATATCCCATCTATGGTTATAGCTTCCCTGGAAAAATAATGATAAGATGTATGGTGCTTTGTGTGTCATAGAATCATAGAATGGCTTGGGCTGGAAAGGATCTTAGAGATCATCTAATCCATCATTTCCACCATGGGCAGGGATGTCTCTCAAATAGGTTGTTTACAGGTCTCATCTAACCAGGCCTTGAACACATGGGGGGTGCATCCGCAATTACAGAATCACTTAATAACCATGGTTGGAAAGGACCTTCTACATTAAGGTAATTGTGCCTGGGATTGGCCCAGTCCAGATGCAGGACCTACACTTACACTTCTTGAACTTCATGCAGTTTGCATTGGCCCATTTCTCAAGCTCGTCAAAATCCCTCTGGATGGCTCTTCCCTCAAGTGAGTCCACCACACAACTTAGTGTGATCAGCAAACTTGCTGAGGGTGCACTCAATGTCATTGTCCATGTCACTGACAAAGATGTTGAACAACATTGGCCCCAGAACAGAGACCTGAGGAATGCCACTTGTCACTGGTTTCCACCTGGACATGAAGCCATTGATCACAACTCTTATTAGAGTGAGATCTTCTAGCCAGTTCCTTATCTACTGGGTGGTCCATCCATCTGGTCCATGTCTCTCCATTTTAGAGACAAGGATGTCACGTGGGACAGTGACAAATGCTTTTCACAAGTCCAGTCAGATTACATCAGTTGCTCCTCTCATATCAACCAGAGTTGTAACTCTGTCATAGAAGGCCACCAAATTAGACAAGCATTATTTGCTCTAAATGAAACCATGTTGACTTTCACTGATCACTGTCTCTGTCACTGTTGAACCTCAAAAGGTTCAACAAGACTAAATGCAGAGTCCTGCACCTGGGTCAGAACAACCCTCACTATCAATACAGGCTGGGACATGAGGTGCTGGAAAGCAGCTCTGCAGAAAAGGACTTGGAGGTGTTGGTGGATGAGAGGCTGGACATGAGCCAGCAGTGTGTAATTGCAGCCAAGAAGGTAAATTGCATCCTGGGCTGCATCTAGAGAAGTGTGGCCAGCAGATCGAGAGAGGTGATTCTGCCTCTCTGCTCTGGTGAGACCTCAGCTGGAGTATTGCATCTAGTTCTGGAGCCCTCAACACAGTAAAGACTTGGACCTGATGGAGCAGGTGCAGAGGAGGGCCACAAAGATGATCAGGGGGCTGAAACACTACTCCTATGAGGACAGACTGGAGGACCTGCAGTTGTTCAGCCTAGAGAAGAGAAGGCTCTGGGGAGACCTCATAGCCACCTTCCAGTACCTGAAGGGGGCCTACAGGAAGGTTGAAGAGGGGATGTTTATGAGGGACTGTAGTGAAAGGACGAGGGATAATGGGTTTAAATTAGAGAAAAGTACATTTAGATTAGCTATCAGGAAGAAGTACTTTACACAGGTGGTAGAACAGTGGAATAGGCTTCCCAGGGAGGTGATTGAGGCCCCATTCCTGGAGATATTCAAGGTGAGGTTGGACAAGGCTCTGAGCAGCCTGGTCTAGTTGAAGGTATCTCTCCCTGCTCACTGCAGGGTGGCTGGACTAGATGACCTTTGGAGGTCCCTTCCAGCCCTAAACATTCTTTGATTCTATGATTTTAAGGACAGTGCTAATATAGTTATCTGACTAAGACTTTTGAACAACACAATGCTAGAGAGACCACAACTTATCACAGAATCATAGAATCTTTAAGTTTGGAAATGACCTTAAGGATCATCAAGTCCAACTGTCTACTAAGCATTATCATGACCACAAAACCATGTCCTGAAGTGCCACATCTAGATTTTTTTTTAACACCTCCAGGGATGGTGATTCCACCACCTGCCTGGTCAGCCTGTTCCAAGGCTTCTCTGTTTTCTCATTAAAGGAATTTTTCCTGATATCTAACAAAAACCTCCCCAGGCACAACTTCAGCCCATTTCCTCTCATCCTATCACTAGTTACCTGGGACAAGACCAACACCCACATCACTGCATCTCCCTTCTGGTAGATGTAGAGAGCAATAAAGTCTCCCCTCAGTCTCCTCCATACCAAAAATCTCCAGGTTCCTCAAGTCCTCCTCATAAGTAATTTTCTCCAGACCCCTTACCAGTTTTGTTACCCTTCTCTGAACCTGCTTCAACACCTCACTATCTTTCTTATACTGTGGTTCCCAAATCTAAGCACAATACTCAAACTGTGGTTTCACCATTTCTGAGTACAGGAGCACTATAACTTCTGCTGGACACAATGTTTTTGATACAGGCCAGGATGCCATCAGCCTTCTTGGCCACCTGGGCACACTACTGGCTCATGTTCAACCGGATGTCCACCTGTCGCGGTTTGGGGTCAGGGCAACCCCCAGACCGATAACAGACCGCTCTCTTTTAACCCCCCTCCCTCCCCAAAAGGGGAGAGAAAAGGAATAAGGGAGAGAGACTTAGTGATTAGAAAAAGGAACTAAACCAATTTAATTAAAAATGAAAATGAAGTATATACAAATAGGTATAAAACCAGTACCGAACCCAACCTCCCCCTGATGGTAATTACGACACCCTCACGGACGTTGTGGAGGAGCTGGACTCTGGCACCGGGTCTCAGGAGCAAAGACAAGAGCCAAAGCCAAAGGGGTAGACTGGAAGCGAAGAGGGACGAGAAGGGCTGAAACAGGGCGAAGAAGGGACCAAAAGAAGGGCCAAAAAGAGGGCAATCTGAAGGGCAATCCAAAAAGGACGAACTTCTGGACCCCCGAGCTTATATACTGGATATGACGTGTATGGGATGGAATACCTTGTTGGTCAGTTTGGGGTCACCTGTCCTGTCTGCTCCTCCCCGCAGGTGTGGTCTTTCACTTTCTGCACCCCCCAGTGCAACACACAAACTCTAGCAATGACCTTGGTTTGCATTCCATCCCCGGTAGTAACTCTAAACATGAGGTGTTATCTCTGCTAGAAGCAGACACTGTCTGCAAAACATGCTGCTAACTTCAGAAAGTGCAGCTAGTTAGAAACCTAAGCTGAAAAGTAAAATCACTGAACAGAATTTGCTTGGTTTTCACCCAAACCAGGACACCACCAGCACCCCCAGGTCCTTTTCTTTCAGGCAACTTGCCATACACATTTCCCCAAGCCTGTAGTGTTGTCTGGAGTTGCGATGGAAGTGCAGGACCCAGAACTTGGCCTTGTTAACCTCATACCTTATGTCGTGTTTCTACTTGCACACAGAAAGAAGGCAGAAAGAGTATGAGTTTCTTAACTTTGGAGTTTTCAAGTGCTTTTCTTTTAAGCCATATAAGGAGCAATACACAATAGAAAAATACCTCAATAGAAGTTAAAATTATAAATTAAAAGGATAATGTGTACACTGGCTTTTCAGTCACTACTGAAAATAAATAGAATCTGGATGATTAATTAATTGTTCCTATAGCCTTCAAACATTTTTATTTTTCCTTTTTTTTTTTTTTTTTAATGTAAAAATTTGCAGGAAAATAAACCAAGAAAGTTTAAGAAGTGTCATATCCCAGTTGAGACCTTATAAACTTAGTTCTCCCTGGCAGGTAATTTTACTAAAAGAAGCAACTAATAAAACAAGATTTTAAAAGAATCTAATTAAACCATAACAGTGACAACAGACCAAGTTCTAACTCTTAAAAGTGAAGTTACCTTTCCAAGTAATGGTGTTACTCCATCTTATTTACTAACCCAGACTTTTTTTCTCTCTCCCCTGACATAGCTTCCATATGGACTACCATGTCAAGGGGTAGCAATTCCCTTTAGGAGAGAAACAAAAACTTTCTTTTTTTTTTCTCTCTCTTTGCCTGTGAGGGTGGGGCCGGGCCGGCCGGGCAGGGGAGAAAATGGTGCGGGGGAAGGAGGGGGGCCGACAAAAACAAGCCTGAGG
>JANHGL010111792.1:0-11142 GCA_024611195.1 Ceyx melanurus | reverse complement strand
TGTGGAGTCTCCTGCTCTGGAGACACTTAAGGCCCACCTGGATCTGTTCCTGGGTGACTTGGTCTAGGTGCCCCTGCTGTGGCAGGATGGTTGGACTAGTTGATCTTCTAGGTCCCTTCCAACCCCTAACATTCCATGCTTCTATGATTTCTGACTGTTGTGTTATGTATACTGGTGAGATCCAGGACAGTTTTGCCTCCTAGGCTGGTTATCTGTCTGCTGCAGGTCACAGAAAATGCCAGAAAAGCAGAATCTTCTCTCTTGCTGAGAGAACAGTGCCAGTTCCCTCTCAGTGCCATCCAGTGCTCACTCAGCTAACTCTTATCACAACCTAATACTGGAAGAGTTAATCTTATTTTATAGTGTTTCACTAATATTGGAAGAGTCAGTGTTCCCTTACTTTATAGTGTTTCACTAATGTGAGCAGGGCAGGAAAGAAGTAAGCAATTTGAACTGGAAAGCAGTGCCATCGGTGTTAACCCTTGCAGCTTTACAGCTTTATCACTGTTTTCTTTTTATTTTTTCTTCCTTTTTACTATATTGGCTTTCCTCAAAGCACCAGCTCCCAGTTTCTCCTTACTAGGTGAGAATTTAAACTAATATTTACAAATCAAAATGTTCTCAATAACAGCTCCAAAGAGAAATCTGAAATGATCATTCTGTAATGCTCAGAAACCAAAGGTGAATAAAAAATAACAGCAAAGTAAAGCTTTTGTAGGGGTTGTAATCATCAACTGGTACTCTGGCTTTGTGATCTGATTGCTGCTTTTTAAGTAATTTGAACTGAAAGCTTTTGTCTGCAAGTCAGTGCTTTTTAGAATCATAGAATCATAGCAAACCCCTAAATCAGGAAAATGGTGAAACAGGCTCATTAGGTTTTGTTCCTCCCCTCTAGCCATGCTTTGCAGACCTTCTATTTAAGCTTAACCTCTAAATGGATGTATAAAAATAATAAACAGCTAAATATACATGGTATTTACTTGACCAAAATATTAATTTTCATTAGGTGTCATCTGTGCCCTGGTCTAGTTCTGCACTGGTGTAGTACCAGTGGTGGTGGATCCATCCACTTTATCTCTCAGGGGTTGTCATGTACAGAGAGAAACAGATGCTACTTTTTCTACCTGTTATGCTTATCTTTGTCCAGGAGATTCATGACACTAGTGTTGGAATGCTTCAAGGCTTGAACTTGAGAAGTAAATCTAAAGCACTGCTGAGATAAGTAGACTGCTGAATCTGCAGGTTGATTGCAGATTCATTGATGGAACAACTCCCATTGGAGGAGCTTACTCTGGAAAAGATCACCAGCTGCATTTGCCCTCCCCAAAGAAGACAGACAGCTGAGTTTCTTGTGGAGTGGTATCTCATCTGCTGCTCTTTAGGTCTGAAGACTGTGAACCACTTTGTGTTTGATATTTTTGCTTCTTTTCAATGTTGGTTTTTTTAGTAGTTTTGACATCTCTACACAAAACTAGAGAGAGAGAATTACCCCCAGAGAGCAAAAAGGAGAAGCAGTTGAGGAGGGGACACAGCAATGGCTAGTGTCCTAAGAAACCTGATTTCTCTCTGGCCCCACTCATGACAAGGTGTTGCTGCTTCATGATGAAAAATTACATTCAAGGTGTGAGTTGTGAATACAGAAGCTCAGGATGGCTTCACAACCATCTCAGGAGTTTATGCTGGAGAAATGGAGCAAACAGGAGTTGGTGTTGGCAGCAGCTCCAGCCTAAGACCCACTCCTGTGACTCAGAGCAATCAATCCTTTTGATTTAACTTGTTGGATCTTCTGCTGTTGTCAGCTCAGGCTCTTAGAAATGTTAGTAGGAAAGAATTCATACCACTTCAATACTTCCTTTTGTCCTGGAACTGCCAGTGTAGGTATTCCTTGGTGTTTTGTTGGGAATAGCTGTCACCCATGTAGGTACTTTCTTGTTCTAGAAGAGT
This sequence comes from Ceyx melanurus, assembly GCA_024611195.1. Classification (NCBI taxonomy): domain Eukaryota; kingdom Metazoa; phylum Chordata; class Aves; order Coraciiformes; family Alcedinidae; genus Ceyx; species Ceyx melanurus. The sequence continues at coordinate 9,198 of JANHGL010111792.1, read as the reverse complement.
TGCTAAGAAAGGTGTTTGTAAGTCTTGGAAGTAGCATAATTCCTGCATGCCCAGCTCCTCCTGGGTTTGGTTTGAGAGGAACACTAAGAACTTTTGGGAGGAAGAGGAAAGAATTAAACTTAAAATTCTAGACATTGTATTTTTACTCAATACCATCTCTATTATTTCTTCCTCCTGTTCTGGGGGAGTAATTCCTTCCCTCCAGTTTGTACTTTTGCCAAGAGGTGTCAAAACTGCTTTTTAAAAAAAAGCTTTAAAAAAGCTTGAATTTGATTAATATAGAGAAACAAGACTTTGCCTGACTGATAATAAAACTGATAAATGACATTTGAATTACTTGTAGCAGTAATTTATTACATAAAATATCTTTTATTTGACATGCGATTAGTTGCTGGAAGCATCACTCAATCTGACTAGTTTAAACATGCTCTAAAATGAACCCCCAGTAAAAAACCAGGGCTGTCTGCTGTTGGCATTATGAAATACACTAATCCAGCAGTGAGGACAAAAATCTGACTTTAAATATTTAAATGATTAATTGGGTTTATATTTTTGGTTACCTTTCTAACCCCTAGAATTACAAGCAAACTGAAGGGAGTTGCTGAGCAGTGTGTGCAGAGCAACATGTTTAGCACCCAGATACTGTCTCATGCCCTTCCCCAGGGATTCACAGCCTCCACTGATGGGGTTCTCTGCAGATCTTACACCTGCTTAACTCCCAGCAACTGCCTTCCTGCCTTTTGGATCTTCTTCTCCCACTCCTGTGTCTTCAGCATGTGGGAGGCAGTAGAACACAGTGTGTTTTACAATTAGAAATGGTAACTAGAGTCCAAACTCTATTTTTTTTTCCCCTCAACTCTCTTCCATGGGCTCGTTGCTCTTGGAAAAATCCCTTCTTCCAGCCTCAGCTTCTGTGGCTTTAAATGTGGATACTAGTGAGACTGACCTTATGGGTGCACAGGGCCTAATTAATTGATTCTGAGATGAATGGGGATCTTAAAAACAGTGTTTACTCTGGAAGTGCAATTTACAGTTGCTGCTGTGAAATTTAAATGTACAAACAGAAAAAAGACTTGGAGAAAATCTCTGTGTCCTTCCCATTTGCCTTTTGAGGGTCTCTTTATGTTGAATGGTTTCTTACTTGCTGTTTTTGCCACTTTCTCTGCACTTTATTCCAATTTTACAAGTAGGGAAATTGAGGATGTACAAAGAAGTCATTGTGAGCACTGAGGTTACAACTGAGAAACTTCTAACCCTCTCTCCACTCCACCTTTTGGACTAGAGGGAAAAAGGAAGACTGAATGTGGATTTTAGGCAGAGCTGTGACATTCTTCATAACATTGTAAAGTTGATGTGGTCAGTGCAGAGCCTTTACTGCATCCCACACTCCCTGATCCTCTCCACCCCCACTCACTTTTTTTGCCACAAGACAGAATTATTTCACACATCTCTAAAATGAGTAAAATGGCATTTCAGCTTCTTGTCTTTATAGACTCTCTGAACTTTAGGAAAGATCATTCTGGTCCCTTTTCATTAATAATGAAAACCAGGGGGCAATAAAATCTTCTTAGCTAAAGCATTACCAGAGAGGGGGGAGAGATGAGTGAGGTGAAGGGGCAAAGGGATGGGGTCCTACAGGTGTCTCCTTTCTACTCAGAGGTGACCCAGCTGGGAGGGAATTCAGGACAATCAGTCATGGACTACTCTGGACAGGGCAGCTGGACCCACAGACCCTCTGAGGTGAATTAACCCCTCACAGTAGGTGGTGCTGCCTGCATAAAAGGATGTGTTTAGTCAGTTCAGGGCAGAGAGAGACTTCAGGTACCAGAAACAACAACAGGAGCAGAGTAAGGAGAGGAAAGTGGGATGGATGACTGGGGTTTGCAGCAAGATTAGCCAGAGATCATTTTAAATCCTGACATGTACACAGCCAGTTACTGCAGCTTAGCTGATGTGTGTTAACTCATTAAGTTAAAAAGTTATGATAATTTGATCATGTGCCTAAGCTCCAAAACTGCAATTGCAGCAACCCCAAGCACTGCTGGTGATGATCTTCACCAGTTCTGATGGAGCTGCTGTAATATCTCCTGGTTCCTACTGGATCATTTGAGGAGCTGTGTCCTAAAACACAGCAAGGTGTGAGTGCCCAGACTGAAGTGTCAGAGCTTGTCTGTAGAGCCTGAGGGCTGAGATTGGAAGTAACTCTTGCAATGAAATGCCTGTAGAGGAGCTCAGCACCAGGAGAAATGCCACTGGGTGAGCTAAGCAGAGGGAAGAGAATCTTGCAGCCATTTTGGCCACTTGAGCCTCCCTTGGAAAACCTAAATGGAAACTTTGGAGAACAGAAAACATTCCTGAGACACTGTAGGTCACACCTAGATTTGGGTCTGTCTGTTTGGAGACTCTACACCGGCCTCCACCTCATCAGTTTTGCCCACATTCTGCCACTGAACTCCAGGGAAGATCACTCTGCATCCTCTTTGTTATTAAAGAAAACTGGGGGCAGCACAAGATCCGTTACGGGAACTGCGAGGGAGGGAAAGGATGAAGCTGGTGGAAAACTACAGGTACCTGCTGATGCTGCCTGAAGGAGCAGAGTGCAGCACATCTTTGGTTTGCTCTGGAGAATCTCTAAGCTGCTGTGCAGAACTGTGTGTGAGATATCTCAGGCTTTTATCTCCTACCTTACCTCTCTCTGGATAGTTAATTGCATCTTTTCTCTGCTGTTTGTGTGTGCTTTGGTCCCTATTCAGAATTCAGGCTTGAAAGACACTGGTTCCTTCCTTGTTGGAATGGTCCATAATTGCTGACACAGTGTTCATTTATTGCCCTGGTATATTTCTTTCTCAAAACACTTCCTTAGTTCATTTTTTTTCTGCTCTCTTCTGGGTCTCTGGCTCTGCCCACATCTTCAAAAAGAAGAGAGAACAACTGGTATTGAAGTAATGAGTTAACCTCAGCTAGTACCAACCCCCCAGACAGTTCTCTGGAGATAACTGGGGGTTATCAGGAGGGCTGAGTGCCTTCACAACAAGAGGGCAGAGCAGAACAGCTGGATGGAGCTGCTGAAATGGCTGCTGTGAGTTGTCTCCCCCAGTGCCAGAGCTGGACAGGTGCTTCAGTGCCCTGCACCCTGTACCCGAGGGGCTGGCACCATCTTCATACCCCTTGCTCAGTCACTGTGCCTGCTAAGAAACAAGCAGAACATGGTTATCTGTTGCTCTTTTCTCTGGTAAAATGGGTGTATTAAATGTTGTCACCTGCAGTTCTGACCATGGTTCTCTCTTGATTCTGTCTTCAGGTCCACCCAGCTCCAGATGGAGAGATTATGGAGCTTTGGCCATCATAATGACAGGAATTGCCTTTGGATTCCACCAGCTCTACAAGGTACAGTCTCCCTCACTGCTCTCAAACTGTACTCTGAGGGAATCCTGTGATGTGGCCAAATGCTTCTGTTGGCTCCCAAGTTGGTGAGGCATCCCTGCTTGTGCTTCCTCTGGCCTTTCTGCTCTTCTGCCCACTTCTGCATTTCTTACCTTGTGGTTGCAGCTCAGATGTTGGGACACATCAGTGTGTTCACACTCCAGAGTGTAAGGTCTGAAACTGTGCTTGATATGTGATGGGTGTTTCTCTATCCTGAGAACTGTCCCAGGAAACCTGAAATTTAGTTAGGAACTGTTGTTAAGCACCCCCAAAATCATAACCAAAGAGCTCCTATCTTCTCTTTTGCAACTTGGGGTGACTTAGTGTGTCTTCTGCAACTTCCTTTAACATCTACTGTAGAGGGTGACTTGGTCTAGGTGCCCCTGCTCTGGCAGGGGGGTTGGACTAGATGATCTTCTAGCTCCCTTCCAACCCCTGGTGTTCTGTGAATGTCTTTTGGCAGCCAGGTGTGTGGGTAAATGATCCCTGGCTCTGTGCTAAAGGCTGGGGTTTGGGTGGTGGGCTCTGAGGATGTTTCAGACAGATCAGAAAGACTGCTGTGCACATCCCTGTTTCCTACCAAAAAATTCCTGTACTCCATGCAGAAATACCTGCTCCCTCTCATCATGGGAGTCAAAGAAGACAGGAAACAACTTCAGAGGATCGAGTCAAACCTTTCTGAGATGAGTGGCAGCGTCACACAGACAGGTAAAGATTAATGACTCCATCGCTTCGCCCCCCTCGAAGCCTTTCTCCCCTTATCCTCCATTCTGCCAAGACTCCCACCCCTTTGCTTTCCCTCCACCACTTGATGTGGTGACTTCATTTATCTGCTCTGAGAATCTGTTCACATTTGCAAATGAAGGCGCCGTCATTTCGGTTTAATTTGAAATTGCTTGTTTACTGTCGGCGCGGCCTCAATTAATTATGTTTTTACGGAAAGGCTCCCAACCTCAGAATATTAATAAGGGGAATAAAATGACAGCCTTTTGGAGGGCTGGAAAGTTCATTTTTAATTTCTGCTTCTCTGATGTTTTCAGAGGGGGTTTTTTTCTTGGTGTTTTCCCCCCACCTTCCAGCTGAAAAGCCGAGGAAGGGTCAGGAGAGGCTGTAATTAATGTGCCTCCCTGACCTTGGCCACCTTCTCTGTTATTGACTCTATAGGGTGTCTGTTCATTACCCAGTGCCCTAATGATGGTCTAGATTAGCTGCTACCTGTCACACCAATAGAGTTTTTAATTTTATTCTATATCAGCTTGTTTACTGCCTGGAAGCTTTGGATAGAGTACCAAAGTAGAAAAAGTTCTCCTGCGACTGCAGTTGGAGTCCAGCAGAAGTTCTTCAGTGTTTGCTGGGATGTAGGAGGAGAATTCAGGGTGTTGTCTTGAAATAAAAGGGGGAAAGTGCAATGTATATGCAGTTGGTGTGATGGAAAAAAGTGATTTTTAGCAGTAGATTTCTTAGAGATTGGAGATGAAGGAGCTGGTGGGTTGAGAGTGGGAGGATGCTAATTATGCTTTTTAGTGGAGGGTGAGAAGAAAAGCAGCTTTCATTTCTCCTGCTACCTGAAGGTCAATCCTAAGACCAGCATCTTCCCAGACTGGAGCCAGCCCCAGTGTTTGCCTGCGTGAGGCCCAGGATAGATAAATGACACAAACATTGTGTAAGTTCAGGGAGATGTACAAATCATAAACCAATATAATTAGAAGGGAGAGGTTTTGGACGGATATACTGTGGGCTATAGACATCTATACAATGGAAAGATAAACTAGAAATACTGGAGGTTAGATGCAGTGCAGGTAGATTACCCATAGTGCAGATAAATCATATGGATTAAAGTGAGCAGGCGGGCACAGATAAATTAAATATAGTAGGAATAGAGGCATCTTTGCAACTAGACAGCAGGAAGGACGTGTGTAGATGTGCATGTATCTCTGTTACACACTCTCCTGCTTTTTCCCTTGCAGTGACTCAGTTACAGACAACTTTAGCAGCTGTTCAGGAACTGCTAATCCAGCAGCAACAGAAAATCCAGGAGCTCACCCAAGAACTGGCTGCTTCTAAGGTATCCACTTCCAACTCCTCACCATCTCTGGAACATGCAGGGCTTCTTCTGTGGGAACATGGATAGTACCTTCTATTAGATTCACAATCCAGCCTTCAGCTCTGTCATATCCTCAGACAGTTTCTCTGCATCTGCCTTCTCCATAGGCAGTCTGTTTAAAGCACTGGACATTAATTGGGTACTCAGATGAAATGTGTATAACTTCTGAGAGGGCTTGGCTCTGTAGCTTTGTGTGCAGCCTGTGTGTCCAAGGCCTCAGACCTGCTCTCAACTCTCTGTATTCTGCATGAAACAGTTGTGCTGGTAGTCCACTGACCAAAAGAGGTAGAGGCCAGTTGTGCAGAGGTTTTATTTGTGTGTAATATGTAATTTTACATGTTTCTCTTTCTCCTGTACCCTTGTAAATGATCAAAACAATGACCTAATCCTGTTCAGCCAAGCACACACTTGAAGTACTGTATTTATGTCATTTGTTCAGATCCAGGCCAGGTAGTGGGCAAACATTCTTCCTGGTTTCTTGTTTCAGTGGTCTTTGGCCATCTCAGAGTAGCTAACAGGTGGCCCCATCACAGCCCCATTAGTGACATGCAGTGGCCCATTCCCCTTGACCCTTGACATGACCCTGGCAATAAAACCATCAGTTGTCACTAGTTAGTGTTACAGGTGGAGCTACAAGTAACTGCTTGTCACCAAACTGTTTTTTTCTTCTGGCATTGAGAATCAGTGCTTTTCATCTCTGGAGTGGAGTGCAGCCTTTGGCCTAAGCATTCTGTCAGTACTGGTCACAGGGGAAGTGGGATGGATTTCAACCAGTTACATGAAAATCTGTTTACTCACAACCTTAGGATTATTCAGGGCCCAGTCATCTTGTATTTTCTGTACAGGGAGAAACATTTCTTTTTACTTTAAATCCCTCAGTGCTTACAGTCTTTACCTGTAGCATGAACACTTGTCTTCCCCCCCTTACCTATACTTTAATCCCATACAAACTGGGATTTGCTGGTGAGGAACTGGTGGGCCACAGCTGACTGTGTGGTGTGCACACTGTACAGGAGGAATGTGGCAGTGGCACAGCTGTAAACCCAACCATGAAAGCCAGTTTATGGTCACAACACTCTGCTTCAATTTTCCTTGGGAACTGTGGCCTGTCAGTGGCCTGGAGCCAGTCAGGAAATTGGAAAACTGTTTTCAGGTCTTAAGTGTTAAGATTAAGACCACATGTTAAGCTTTAAGAAGGAAAAAGGGCGTAAGAGTCTTGGTGGTTTAGAGAGTCTTGAAGAAGTTTTTCCTCCCCCCCCTGCCTACCCCCTGCACTGAAATGGTAGCACACATTGTTATGATATCTAAACCTCATGTGTACAAAGAAAAACTTGGGCAACCCCACAAACCAAAGACTAAAAGCTGTGTTTTCTCAGCTGTAATGTTAAGTTTTTATATCTGCTTTTCAAACTCCTACTGGCATGCTGTAAAAAATTAAAAAGAGGGACTTTAAGTAATTAAAAAACTTATATAAAAATTCAAGGCTTGAATTTTCTACGACTGTTTTTTCAAGAGACTGGCTAAAAAGCCCCAGATGTCAGATTTTATTTCTAAATCCGAGGCATCTGGCACCATATGTGTTTTGGAAATTTGAGTCCTTTGCAGGCCAGTAAGTGGAAATCACTCCCTTGTTAATGTGCTTCTGTAGCTTTCAAGGTCTTGGAAAGCCAGAACAGTGGCTCCTGGATTCTTGCTGTCTGAGGGCTGGGAGTGTGAATCCCAAGGGAGTGCATGTGTGTATGGCACAGCTCCTACAGACTGAGCCTCTCCCAGCAATTTGGGTTCAGAGCCCAGAAGCCAGTGAGGAGTTCTGGCTGTGAAGGTGTTTGGGGTTACTCAGCACTGGCCAAAGGCTATTTCCAGAATAAGTAGGAGCAGTTCTGGCTGCAGCCAGTAGGAACTGCTGAGAAGTTTTGTGTTCTTCCAATCCCTGCTTCCCAGAGTGATGCTCAAAAATGGGTTCATTTCTCAGGGCCTGCTGAGGAGGTGCTAGACATGGCTGTTCTTTGGTGCCATCAGCCCATTGCTGCAGGAGGTGCTAGAGTGGTAGGATAGGGTGGCCACAGGCCATGGTCTGCCTTTCACAATGTTCCTCCCACACCTCAAGCTCCCAAAAAGGGTTAAAAGAAAGATTTCCATAGGTATTATCTGCAGCATTTTCTCCTCAGTCCTTACCTTACTCTTAATTCCTGTCTGATGTCCCACAGCAATTCTGATGCAGTGCTGAAAGCATCCAGCCCTCCATGAGTTACTTACCATTCTTCTCCACCAAACTGCATTAGTTACCTGGAATTATCCAAGTGACAGTGCCTGGTGCAGCTGCTGCCTGGAAATGCAAACTGGCAACTCCAGCAGAGCTCCAGGTCTTCAGGTCTAATAAGGGAACAGGTTTTGTGTCTATCAAGCACTGATTTATCAGCCCACCTCTAAACACCACAGAGTGCAGATAATAGATTCTTTATTTCGTGATTTAGGAGAAGTGAACAAATGGTTTTTAAGCAGTTGTCAGTATAAACTATTTGAATCTTGCCTCAGCTAAGTGCAGTCACAGGAAAGAGTGAAGGACCCAGTTCAGTGCAACTCTGGCTGCCTTTCAGGATCCTACTTCTAGTCCTTCTCTAGAAATCATTCATTAGGTCAGTGTCAAATCATTTAGTTTACCTCTGTGTGTGCTGCTCTCTGTCTGGTATGTTGGTGGAAAACATCCAAAGCAGACCTAGATTTGTCTGAATTCTCCCAAGTGCTGGCCCTTGAGATGCTTCAGTGATGGTTGTGCATGGGGTGTTGGAGAGAAGATTCATTAGCCCCCCACATGGAAAGCAGGTATTTGAATAGTCTTAGTACCTTGAGACAATTATTATTTCTGATCATCATGGGGATCCATCCAGATCCTTCCTTACCATGCAAGTTTTGCTCAGATCTGAGAGATTTTAAATGACAGAGCTTGTAAGGCTCAGGATCCCCAGATCGGGGAGAGGGAGAATAACAGAGAAAAAAAGTGACATTTCTCACCTAGTTCCTATTTCCATCCTTACACCTTCTTTTTCATGTTCTAGGCCACAACTTCCACCAACTGGATCCTGGAGTCACAGAATATTAATGAACTGAAATCTGAGATCTACTCATTAAAAGGACTTCTCCTGAACCGGTAGGGAAGGGAGCAGATGGTCACTGGGGGGCAGGGCTGCTGTCTGGGATTCTCCCAGTCATGGGGAGGAAAGGAGTTTCCAGCAGGAACTATCTCTATGTGCTGTTGTTACTGTGTTAGTAACACCACTTTGCACTCCACTGTCACTTTGTATTTGCAGGTCTCAAAATGCTTTTCAGACTTGCCTTAGATCAGAGAGTATTTTGGTTAATGAATAAGATTTGTGATAGAGAGATTCTCTGCCATTCCCCACAGCCAAGGTGCCTCTCACCTGGTCTGAGGGGGTCTCTTCTGGATACAGTTCAGGTGACCAGTTCATGATTAGGGCATAACCAGGGTGAAATGACCTCATCGATGTTTATAAATATATAAAAAAATTATAAATATATCAAAGGTGAGTGGCAGGAGGATGGAACCAGGCTGTGCTCGGTGATACCTGGTGACGGAACAGTGGGATCCACCTGGATCTGTTCCTGGGTGACTTGGTCTAGGTGCCCCTGCTCTGGCAGGGGGGTTGGACTAG
>JANHGL010111791.1:0-11156 GCA_024611195.1 Ceyx melanurus | reverse complement strand
CCTTGGGGGACTCCACTAGTCACAGGCCTCCAGCCAGACTCTGCTCCACTGACCACAGCTCTCTGGGCTCTGTCCTTTAGCCAGTTCCCAGTCCACCTCACTGCACAATGGAATGGTTTTGTTTGTTTCTTTATTATCCTGTGTTGTAGAAAACCACCTGTGAGTATTCAGCATCATCTGGCTAGGTGTAAATTGGGGCTTCTTAATTTGCTTTTCTTCAATTAACCTTTAGCTCTGTACTGCACCCTAACAGTTTATTTTGTGTCTTCTGGAGAAGTCACACTTCTAATACTTACCAGCCTGTGCTGAAGACTCAGTCACAACCTGTTTCTCTGCTGCTACAAGAGCAAGAGCACAACAGTGTGTGGAATCTTTTGGTACAGACTATTATTTATTATTATTTATGTTTGCCTGAAAGAAAAGGGTGGGAGTGTTTTGTAGCTCATTGTATCTAATCTAATTCAAAGTTCACAGAAAACCAACTCCTTCCTGTTCCTTAAGATTCACATTCCTAAATGGAACAAAAATGCTATTGGGAGGCTCACTTGAGGACAGATGCAGAAAGAGTGTATTTCTCACACATGTTCAATTAAAGAGATGTATTCCTTGCTGAATGTTTACCTGAGGGACCCTCTGGCACCAAAGGATTTGGAGTTTAGGAAGCAGCCACATCATCAGCAAGCCTGGCAACCACCCCTCTTTTAATTTTCAACTTGGTTGCTCTGAGTTTATCTCTCATATTTCAGGGGAACAGGTAGACAGCAGATATTCCAGTCTGCATCAAAATAATCTTCCCTTTGAATCCATTCTTTCATTGTTTATGTCCCCTGTCCTTCATGGAATCATAGTGGCTGGAAAGGGCCTCGGATCATCCAGCCCACCCTCCATCCCAGCATCTCTCTCCACCATCCACAGCCCCCAGTGCTGCATCTGCTGGTGTTTGAACCCCTCCAGGGCTGGGGACTCCACCCCCTCCCTGGGCAGCCTGGGCCAGGGCCTCCCCACTCTCCCAGGGAAGAATTTCTTCCCCATACCCAATCTCACCCTCCCCTGACACAACTTGAGGCCATTTCCTTTGGTTCCATCATCAGTGAATTGGGAGCAGAGCCCAGGCCCAGCCTGGCTGCCCCCTCCTGTCAGGAGCTGCAGAGCAGTGTGGGCTCCTCTCGGTCTTTTGCCTTTCTCCCTACAAAATTTCACCAAATCCCTGTACTCTTACTGACTAGCCTGCCCCTTCTTCCAAAGATGGAAGACTCTCTGTCTCCTAATCCCAGCATTAGCTCCTGTGCAGCCAGGCTGGTTGTTTTCCCTGTCACTCTGTCTTGGGACACATGAGGACAGCTGCTCCTGAGCCTTCAAGAGTTATTCCAGCCTTCCTGGAGTGTCTCCTCTGCTGTGTTTTGTTTCCAGCAGATTCCCCCACAAGAACAAGGGCCTGTGGCTTTTGCCAGCTGTCTGCAGAACAACTACTCAGCCTCCTCACCCTGGCTGGTGGGATAGAAGAGACTCCTGACAGGATCCCTTCCCCCTTGGCCTTCCTCAGCTTCACCCAGAGCCATCCAGCTGGACTTCCATGCCCTGAAAAGCAGCTTTGTGAGCAGTGTGTCATGGACAGACACACAGCTTGGCTGGGAGGTTTTGTGGGGATTTTTGTTCTGACAGAACACTTCTTGAGTCTGGGTTTCTGGGACTATTCTTTTTGAGGGCTTGGCTTGAAGGGAGAGTGAAGGAAACATCACTGCCTTGTTTTCTGGTTGGCTTTTTTATCTCTCTGTTGCCTGAAGTAACATGAGTTCAGACCTTGCAGAATCCCAGCTGCATACTAATGTGTTTTGGAGACAGGTGGATGGAGAAGATGGAGTGACTGCTCATGGTGTGCACTGGGAGGAGAAACCAGAGCTGCAGTTGCCACCTGCAGCTGTGCTTGGCAATGCCAGCCCCTGTAGGTGCCTCTACCAACACCCAGGCAGCTTACAAGGGCTGCTGGTTTTATTGCCACGTGAGTCTGATGCTGGCCCCTGTGCAATGTGCTCTACAGTCATAGCAAGTGTTTCTTTTCTGCTGCTTCCAGATGTCCCAAGGCCTAGCAAATGAGTGGGTGATGTGAAGTGTTAGACCAATACCTGAAGCTGGCCCAGGGAATGGCAGCTTGGCAAGTGGAGCCTGGGTGAGAGCTGCACTGAGAGCCCCTGCAGAGGAGCTTAGGGGTTCATCTTGCCTCAGCTGGAAGCATCTCTACAGCAGCAGCTACTGAAGGCTGTGGGCAGGGTCACAACTGGAAGGATGTCAGTGCCTTATGCTCATTATCCTGCAGAGCACTATTACAGTCAGCATGCTGGGGCTCAGAGCCTGTGGGGTGAGTGTTCCCTGAGGATGGAGAGGGGTGGCAGCCCTTGTGCTGGGGCTGCTGCTTGGCTTCTTTCTTTTTCATGCCCACTGGAGGGGGTTTCAGTCAGCAGTGATGTTAGGATGGATGGGTGTAGGAATCTTACAGTGCTGCTTTTGAAGGCTGGGTGTGCAGGCAGCACCACCTGAGGCATGTCTCTACAGCACCAGCACAACATCTAGGGGTTATTTGGTGGCAATTTGACTTTATTCTGTGGACAGATCTGAAATTACAGGATGATCATGTGTTTAATTCTGTTTTTAATTAGCCCTGTTATTCCAGGGTAGACTGAAGCCTGTTTGTACTCCCAAGAAAGTGATTAGGAGGTGAAAGGGGAAGGTGAAGAGCAGCAGCAGAACGATGTGCTGCTTCCCTACTTTGCCAAAAAAGACTTTTTTTTCTTGGAGACTGTAAGTGCAGAGACTGAGAGCTCCCCAGGTAGGGACAGCCCTTAGCTGGGGGCTAGATTATGATTCCATTTGTGGCCTGGGTGTTTTCAACCAAGAAGAGAACAACCTCCTTTATTTTTATTTTCAGGATTTGGGGATCTTCAAGTTTCTTTGGGAACAGTTGTTCCTGTTCCTTGCCTCATTGTAATCAACATCTTTGCCTCCCATCCAGAGGGTTTTTAGGCTGCTCTGGGGTTTGCTAGGGCTGCTGCTGTTGGCACAGGGTGGTGAATGGCAGTGCCACTGGCTGGGGCAGAAAGGGGTGCTTGGGAGCCTGGCTGAGACCCTGCATCTTTATGGCACACAATGGGAGTTCCTCCTAATGATCTTTTTCAGGGTCTGTGAGCATTTCTAGGGGCCAGCAGGCACCAGACTTGAGATGTTATGATGCTGGAGTTAGCAAAAGGCTCTGGATGCCAGGCAGGGAGTTTTCTGGTTTGTTTTTCCTACCTATTTACACTGCACATACAAGTCCAGACTGTGCAGCTAAACCTTTGCCCTTCCAGTGCAAAGATCCCATGGCACTCCACATGGGAGCAATATCACTGTGGGAGGGGGTGGCATTTGCTACTTGAGTCTGAATTGGATTATTCTGTGATTTTAACTTTATTTATTTTATATTTTATTTTATTTAGTCTGTTGCTAGTAGATCCTGGGGTAAAAACTCTTGTTTTCTATTTTCTGGAACAGAATCTGTGGCTGGTGCAAGTATTTGAGACATGGACCATGGAGAGGCACATTCCATAATCACAGGACCTTTTGCTCTCCCTTCTTGCAGGCTTTATCTTGAACCCTTCTGAGGTTGAAGTTCTCTTCCAGCAGGATTGCTGTAGCTTTGGAGGGAGCCCTGCCATCTGAGAAGTGGCTCCAGGTACAGCCTCATTTTACCCAGTGCAAAAATGACAGTATTGTGCCCAGAATCAGCTGGGTATGGCAATGAATTGCTGCTATACAATTCATATGCATGTTTCTTTAGGTAATGTTTTCTCCACTGTTTTTTTTCAGATAGCAGCCATGAATATAGAACAGGTGATCTGCTAGAAGAGCTGCTGCTTTTCACCTTTCTCTGCTGAAACAGGAGGTGGTGAAATTCTGCAGGATTTTTTACTAGTGGTGTCATGTGCATTAAATTAACCATGGAAGACACCAAAGAAGAATTTCCATGATCTTGAATCCAAATGTTGCTTTCTTATCACTGCAGTTGTTTGAGGTTCTGTTTCTAGGGAGTAGAAAAAGAAGCAGTTCCTCTGGATCAGGTTATTCCCAGCTATCCTGACTGGCCAGAGGTACAGGCCAGTTCCTGGGGTAGTTTTTCCAGGCACACCATAAATAATTAATGGAAAATTATTTGTTTTATTCCCAGTATCAAGCTCAGAATTCTGTGGTTCCTCAAGCTTTTGTTTTCTTCAGTGAAAACAATTGGGCTGCTCTTGGTCAGAACTGAAAAAGGAACCAATTCTTATCCCATATCTCAAGGAATGGTCTCTGCTCTGTGCAGTGTCCACTGTCTGCATTCTGCAGATACCCTGCACCTGAAGAAATCCTCCCCAGAACTAACCAGGTCATTCTGCTGACCTGCTGGAAGGAGTTTGCTGTTGCTTGGTCCAAGGGTTCACCTGGTTCCTCAGTTTTCCTTTGGCAGCCCAAGCTACAGGAACATTTTCTGTAGGTTAGAGGCCAAAACTCCGTGTTTTCTGATAATAAAGTAAACCAGAGTTCCTATGAATGCAGCAGTAGGGTGCTCAGGATCCTGACACTAGGAAGCTCCTCCCAGGAAAAGTGATAGTACTAAGGCTGTTTCTTCCTAGCAAAACTCTGCTTCAAGTACATACCTAAAATGGAGAGGAAGCTTAACAAGGCAGCATCTCTTCAAAGAAGAGCTGTCATTTCTCTGCTAAAATGAGCATTTTTATCAGCACCACCTGATGAACACTCTGGGTAAGTGGCATGGCTCATTCTCAGCCATATCAGGTAGGTTTTTTTTTTTGACTTGTGTGTGATTGGTTTCCATTTATTTGGGTAAGTTGATCTTGAATTTTTCCTAGTCCAAGACTTTCCACACACACACTTGCTACTGACAGCTTTTACAGCAATTAAAACCAGCTCTTAGCCAAAGATACTTCAGATAACTGCAAAATGTTTGAGCTAAGAGATCACATCAGCCTTCACAAAAAGCAGAGATGACCAGTTATCTCTAAGGTAAAGTGAGCTCCTAACTGGCATTTGATTAACTCTAGACTGTTCTGTGTTGTCTCATCCATCTGTCCTGTCCCCTGCCACCCAACTTCTGTGGAGCAGGTCTGGCTGTTCATTTTATTTACAATAACCTGTTAGTGCAAGCTCAGATGTTCCACAGCTATCAGCTGCTGCTTCTAATAGACCTAAGAGTCTGAAAAAAAAAAATAGATTTCAGGCTTCTGATAATAAGAAATAAAATACTTCAGGCAATGTGTCATTTTTATCCAATCCCTGTGGAGCTGCTTTATGAGCTCTGAGCCAGTATCAGCTGCAGATTGAACTGCAGGACTGAGCTGAGCCTGACGTGTGGCTGGTGAGAGGATCATTTTACAGGGGCCCAAAGCCACAGAGAAGGCAGATGAAGTGTCTTGGAAATGTTCTAGGGACAGCAGCAGATGGAACAGTGAGGTTTCATTTCTGCACCTCTCTTCTTCTGGAGAGCCATGAAAAGGGCATGAGCAACCTGGCTTGGCAGGGTGAGCAGCTCCCAGTGAGGTCCCACCACTGGTGCCCAGAGGGAGGGGCAGTGTGGTGTAGAGAAGCCAGGGGAGAGGTGTGCCACTGGCATTTCATTGCTTCCTGATGAAGCAGGTGGAGTAAAGAGCAGCTGCACAAGAGCTGCAAAATCCACACTTGTGCTGCAGCAGTTTCCCAAGGAACTGATGGAAGGGGCAGCTCCTTGGCCTCCAGTGCTGTAAAAGGCTGTGGCTCCCTGAACCTGCTCAGTGGAAGGAACCACAATAAAATCCATATAAAACCCCACCCCCGGTTGTGGTTGCAGCTGCTATGAAGATGGGGTTGGCCACTGTGCACTGAAACAGGGTCACTGGGGTCAACAAGATCCAAGATTACCCATTCCCTTAGTCAGGTGCCAGAGGATTGCTAACAGGTCTTCTGGGCTTCTGCTGGAAGCAGAGAAGGCTGGAGGGGTTCTACAAATGGCTCTGGGTTTCCTTCCACCTGAGACATGCTTGGGAAATCAGTACTAGGAATGCAATGGAGCAGTTGTCTGGCATGGCTGCTGCTTTTTGCTTGGCTTGGTTTTTTCTCCTTGCAAACATGGATATTATAGGATGGATGGATGGATTGATTAAATCTTCAGTCAAGGAGACATTACAAATGGCACTAAGTTGTTCCCAACTCCAGCAAGGCTTGGATTTCTGCTGCTGGGTGCAGGACATTGTTCATGGATCACTTCATGGTCAGCTTGCTTCTTAACTGCAGTTTCTTCTTGTTCTTGTGCTGTTCCTGGGGAAAGGGTGTAAGTTAACATCTGAAGGAGGCAAAAAATGAAGGTGCCAGAGCAAATGAACCCTTCCTGTGCCCTTAAACCCAGGGCAACCCCTCTGGGAGCCCTGAAATGGAAACATACTCATTGGGAAAAAATACCTCAGACTCCTCAGTTTCTTTCAGCTCCTTGTGTGCAAGGCAGCATTGCATTCCAGTTCCATGTGTGTGCTGAGCTGTGGGCATGGACACACACTGCAGAGAGTGCTCCTTGCTCCTGCCAGAAACAGGAGTGCAGGTGCAAAGCAGTAGGATGGAGGAGAAGATGCCTACAAGTGTGGGGGGATTTCCTTTTATTTCTGCTCACTACAGACTGATGCAAATTGCTTTCTACACCCCAGGTGAGAGCTTGGAAATGGAACTGGAATGTAAACCGTGTGGAATCTCCTCCCTGTGGACACAGAGCTGCCGGCGCTGGCTAGAAAGAGCAAGGTTCAGGACCCAGCTTGTGCAACACGGGACACACAGGGGCTGTGTTCCCTGGGAGCCTCCCAGCCAGCTCCAGCAGCACGGTGGGGGCATCCCATCCCCTGGCTGTCCGGAGGGCCGCCGCTGCAGCCAGGGGATGGCACTGTTGTACTGCAGCTCCTCAGCCTCCCCTCCCGCTCCGCCGCTTGCAGAGCCTTGGACTGGCCAGCCACAACCACATGAGATACTGCCAGGTTTTCTGGAAGCAGTTCTGCACGAAACATCCCATTGGGGTTAGTGGGGATTGGATATTGGGAGAAAGCCCCCAGAAGAGGGTGTTAGCATGAGTCTGAGCTGGGTATTGGCAGGAGACAGCTGGTCACTGTTAGTTACTGTAGGTGAAATGCCTCTGTGAAATCATTGCTAACACCATCAACTCTCAGCAGGCGTTTCCAACCAGCCCTCACTCACAGAAACTCCTTTCTACTTATCTTTCATTCTGGAAAGTGCAAGCTTCCTTGCCTCAGAACCTTAAGCAGAAGCTCCCAGGGCTGAGGGCAGTTGTGGAGCTTACCTGGGCCACATGGACAGCACGTGTGGTTGCAGCAGCTTCTCCTTGCTCATCTTGGCTCTCCTCACCCACGGGAACAGGGCAGCTGGACCAAAATGATCCTTACTGAAGGATGGGCATTAGCCATGGAAGGTGGTACAGATCTTTATCATCACCTGCAACTTCAGCTGCTAGCTGAGAGCACTGACATCAGCATGTGGTAGGTATCTACCTCCTGAGAGTGAGGGGTCCACCTCCTGACTGAGATATCTACCTCCTGACAGTGAGGGATCTACCTCTGCTTCAGTCCTTTGGTTGTTCTCAGGTGCAGTCCCACCTGGGATGCTGTGAACAACCTCAGCCTTGAGGTGATGGGAGCTCAGGTGAGCTCTGCACTGGAAATGCAGGTGTTGGGAGCAGCTGGCAAGGCTGTTGCTGTCCTGCCTGAAATGATCTCTCTGATGCAGCCCCTTTACTTGGAGGAGTGCAGCAGGCTCTGGCCATCTCCCACCAGCCCTGCCCCATTTTCTCCTGCATCTGTTACTCAGCAAGGCCTGGACACTGGTAAACACTGCAAGCTGCCTGAGGGAAAGTTGGTGTGAGGCAGCACACAAATCCCCTGCCCAGTCTTCTTGTCACCAGCCAGCCCCTTCAGATTGCTGGTGGGACACCTGGGTGGGGGAGAAGCCACATCCATGATTATCTGGTTGTCAAAGGAAACCTCTCCAAAGAAACTTAAACTGCAAATAAATAGCATATCTATATTTTATATATATATATATATATATATTTACTCTGCTTAGTTCTGGGACTAAGGAGAAAAAGAAATAAATCAAGTTGAACTCATCTCTCCCCATTCCCATCCTTACTCTCCCCATTCCCATCCTTTCTCTCCCCATTCCCATCCTTCCTGCCAGCTGTAGGAAGAAGGGAGTGAAGAGTTTTACTGGAGCCTGGTTTCTCCCCACTGCTGCCTGCTGAGGTGTGTAGGTGACTCTACTCTGAGACGTTCCTACTCCGAGGAAACCCATTTATTTTCTGGACAAGATAAATCAGATTAGAGAGAACCTGTGTGCTTCTGTGGCACTATCAGAGGCAGCCAATCAAGCTAATATTAGCAGCATTATTACAATGTGATTCTCATCCATCACCAGGAAGAGGTAATTAAGCAAGTCCTGTGCCTAATGCCATATCTAGGTGACAGGGGTCAAGTGCAAGGAAGGCACGTTCATGCCCAGAGCATTCCCACTGCCTGCCTCAGCAAAGGCTCTGCAATCCTGCCTGTGCTTCTCTGGGGTGGCTTCTGAAGCTCCATCCACTGAACTTGCTGACTTCAAACCATTTTCAACTGGGATTTCCTGACCTGCTGCTGACCAGGAGTTTGGGAGTTGTCATTAGGTCTCCTTTAGAAAGAGTACATAGGTCTAGCTGAAAAGATGATATTTTTCATTTCTTTTTTTTCCCCTAGCACTCCTGACTTTTTGTGAGCCAGTAACTAAAGGGCCAGCAGAGTGTCCAGGGAGCTGTCCCAGAAAATCCCTTGCCACCCACTGGCCATGCAGTGCCACCAGTCACTTGCATGTGCTAGCCTGGAAATAGCAGGAGTAGAAATGCACTACAAACATTCCTTTGCTTTGATTTTTTGGGGGACTGCATAATGAAGACAGCATTCTTTCAGGTGCAGTTTTGGTTTTCATTCTGCTGCTTGTTTTCATTTGGTTTTTGAACTCAAAAGAATACTCCTCAAAAAATTTGCTGGAGCAAAGTGTTTGTTTGTAAGCTTCACCTGGCCATGCATGTTTGGGTAGTAATATGATGACTCCTGCCTGGGAATTAGGAATGGAAAAAGCAAACTTTTAAAGATAGAAGCTTTACTGGGAAATTATTTTATGTGATTCAAATGACTGGTCACCAATGATGATGGTTTAATTTGATATGGATCAAGCTAGGCTGGAAAAAGTATTGAAAATATATTGTAAACCTCATAACTTTTGAGCAAGATGGGGATCAAGTGGAAGAATTTGAAGGATAAAATAGTTGTCTGTATTGGTAATGGCAAGCACTTTGTGATAGGTACTAACATGATGCTAAACATTGTTATTCCCATTTCAGAAAGGGGGAACAAATATTGAATGACTGGTTCCAGTTTACTCCTGTTAAGGCCAAGCCCCCTAATCATATCAACATAACAGCACCTCACAGAGTTAAAGAGCTAAACTTTCTCCCTGAAAAAAAGAATATTATCTTGACCTAGAAATTCCAGAACTGACCGTGTGTGTTAGAAATTATTCTATGGAATGTTTTGCAGATCCACATGCTCAACATGAAGAGCTAGCCAAGGTACCTGACCATGGTGTTCCTCCTCTGCTACTTTTTACCTTATTCTTTTGGTAATTATGACTATTAATAATAATTTTGGGGGAATGTCCTGATTGTGTCCCTGCTACAGAGGAATCTGAGCTCTGGAGACAAGGACTGATGGATTCCAGTTGTGAACTTGACTCAGGACTCCTACAGCTCAGACATATATATATAGAGAGATTACTTAGAATATTCCATTACAATGCATCCTGGTTTGGACTTCAAGATGTAAACCCTTGCAGAGCTGTCTGGGTAGGGATTCTGGACACAAACCTCATAAACTCACTGCTGGAAGTTTAATGCAGACTGAATTATTCTGTTACAAGATTAGGTTATGGATTTATGGATAAGTATTCAGAATTTTCCTTCCCAACATCCTTGTGTTAGTGTTGCCTTATCCATTTAAACAACAGTCATAAAATGTTAATTTTTTTTTCTCCTCCTCTGAAGGTCAATTCTCTGAATGAAATAACATTTCATTGCAGGAAAACAAAATAAAGGAAGCCTTCTTGGAAGAAGTTGGGGTGGGAAAACACCTAAAGACAGGCATGAATGTGCTATGTGTGTCAGAATCCTGAAGACAGGGGGTTTAGTGATATTCACTGAATACACAGTTTAATCTCTAGTTGCTAAAGAGTTTAAAGACAGGCAAGTGAAAATCTGCTGGCACTGTGTAAGGACCAGAGCCATATCTGAATATGCTTTGTGACTGGAATGAGTTACTTTAGAAGATAACGTTTTATTTACTATTAGGAAGCAAGCTGGCATTTGCACACTCTTTCTTTTGTTAATTAAGAAGGTTTTTACATTGTCTTCTGAAGTTTTTTTGGCTGTTTTTGGTTATTGGCGTGTGTGAGTCTGAGAGCAGCTAAAAAATCTGTTAAAATCTCTGTTTCCTAGCATCTGTCTGACTGCAGTTATGGGAATGGTGCTTCCTGAACTGTTAAAGTATGTGCTGGTGCCTAAAGATGGAGCAGCAGCAGGTGTTTCACGTGGCTAACTGTGTACTCTGATGAGAGATCTCCTTCCAGCAACAACTGGCTGCTCTTCCTGGAGAAGGTGGTGAATCCTGGTAGAGACAAAAGTGCTCTTCACTGGGTTAGAAACACTGCTGCCTGTGCCCAGGGAGCTGGGACTGCTGGGGTGGAATCCAGCTGGCTGCTGGGCACCAGGGCTGTCCCTCAGGGAGCAGTTTGTGACCCTCAGGGAGCAGTTGGTGTCCCTTGCGGAGCAGTTTTGGGGACAGTCTTGTTTGGCATCTTTATTGATGACTTGGCTGTGGGGACTGAGGCGCCCTCAGTGGGTTTGCAGACACCCAATAGTGTGGGGTGCTGATCTGCTGAGGGCAGGAGGCTCTGCAGAGGGCTCTGGCCAGGCTGGAGTGATGGGCTGAGCTCAGGGGGCTGAGGTTTAACAAAGCCAAGGGCCGGGTCCTGCCCTTGGGTCCCAACAACCCCCAGCAGCTGCAGGCTGGAAA
>JANHGL010111790.1:0-11189 GCA_024611195.1 Ceyx melanurus | reverse complement strand
AGAGAGAGAGAGAGAGAGAGAGAGAGAGAGAGAGGGAGATAGGTATTTGTATAGAATGAAAAAAAACAAATGTAATATCAGTAAACTTTGAAACAGCAATAGATAACAGACACAGATGGCCGCCTTTACCTCCAACAACCAGCAAGGGCCACCGGGAATGACATTGAAAAGGGCGGTGGCGGGGGAAGGAAAGAAAACAAGAGAGAGATTCGAAAAAATCTCCGCTCTGGTTCACTGTGAATGGGAGAGAAATAGGGTTCCAGGTGTCAGACGAACCGAAAAATACCCAGCTGGCAGAGGTGCTCCGGGGAATCATGGCGATGAAATTCAGCCTGAGAAGACGAAAACGGGCTTGTAAACAGCAGCTTCCTTCCTCCTTCTTCCGGGTTCATTCTGAAAAGTAGAGAGAGCTTCCCGAAACCACTCCTCTTTCATTTTTATCTGCATGCATGTCCAGGCCACCCCAGGCCCCAGCTGGCCTGGCCCCGCCCCACAGGCAGGAAAAAAATAGAAGTTTTTTTAAAGTGGACTCGCTACCCCTTGACACATTATTATTTAATACAGCAGGAATTCCTACTTTTCTGAAGTGTGTTTGTTGTAAGACCTTGCACTGAAATGTGGCATGGCTATCACTGCAGTAATCCTTCTCACTGTATCCTGGAATGCTGTCTTTTTACCATTGCACTCTTGGAAGTTGAATTTTCTGGATCACTGGCAAACAATTAACAGTGCTGGCTGCTTCCATGATGGGAGTGGATCTGGAATCTGAAAGACCAGTGTTTTTAGCTTACCCATGATAGAAGAATCTGGTTATACAGACTAACCAAATTTTGAACTTGAATTCTTAAATGTGTTGGTGAGTGTCATGGCAGAATATTGACTTTTCTCTTTGGAACTGTAGAACTTGAAGGAATGAGTGACAGGTGTACAACTTTATGTAGATTAATTTATACAGGTACTTTTGGTTAAATATGTGATTTTCAATCCAGTTGTTGAAATATATCCCTGAATTATCTCCCTCACTCAGGAAATGTCAAGTCATAGAATCACAGAATCATTGGAGTTGGAAGGGACCTTTGGAGATCATCTAGTCCAACCCCACTGGCAAAGTCTCCAGAGAAGGACAATCCACAACCTCACTGGACAGCATGTTCCAGGGCTTTGTCACCCTCAAAGTAAAGAATTTTTTCCTCATTGTCCTGGTCTGAGTGAGAACAGAACTAATTCTGTTCAGTGATTTCACTTTTCAGCTCAGTTCTTCTAACTAACTGCACTGTCTGAAGCATGTTTTCACACAGTGTCTGCTTCTATCAGTGATAACACCCCATGTTTGGAGTTACTGTCAGGGATTGGTGTGCAGACCAGGGCCACTGCTGGATCCTGTGTGCCATACTGGGGGTTGTGGAAAGTGGAGTGCCATGCTTGCAGGGAGGATCAGATGGGGCATGTGGCCCTAGACTGACCAACAAGGGCTTCCACCCCATATATGTAATATTCAGTATTAAGCAGAGAGGGAGGGTCCCAGTTCTCACTCGTGATCACTCTCTTCTCTCTTTGCCCTCTTAGACTGCTTTGCCAGCTTGGCTCAACTTGGCTCAGGTCCTCTTTTGGTTCCTTCCTTGGAGCACCAAGGAGGACTCTGTCCATTCTGCCTTCAATACCCATCTTTGTGTTCCTGAACTGGGTACCAGACTACAGCTCCTGAACACAGCTTCCGTCTGCTCCTGGATCCAGTCTGGGACTCTCCTAGTGCCTGATTCACAGCATCAGTGGTGATGGTGATGTAATTACCATCAGGGGGGTTGGGTTCTTCATTGGTTTTGTATGTATTTGTGTCAAGGGTTAAGGAGTCCCCTTTAAAAGAAAAAAACAAACTTTTTCTTTTTCTCTCTCCCTGACTGTGGGGGCAACGCAGCCAGGCTAGCTGGCTGTGGGAGACAGGGGAGGGGGAGGAAGTTTTCGGGCAGGGAAAAAAATGGTGCGGGAGTTAAAAATGGTGGCAGGGGAGACCCTCTTCTTTTCAGCACCTGGAGTGGTTTTTTTACTTGGATAGACCTTGCTTTCAACATCTGGACCCTGGGGAGAGAGCTTCCTTCGGCCCCAAAACCCCGGAGTGACTCCTGGAAGTTTTTTCCTGTCGCAGACACCCCTCTGAATCGTTTCTATCACCACAAGTTTTTTTTCCACGGACTATCTTTTTTCCCTTACCATCCGCATTCTCTGGTCCATCTATACCCCTCCCCCCCAACCTTCCCCCCCCCTTTTCCTCACCCCTTGTCTCCCTTTCAGATGCTCTGTGGCTACCTGAAAGGTGGCCGCCAAAGAAAGGTTTGAACTATTTTATTTTTCCCTTGTAAGTTCCTGTGTTGTGGTTGTTCCGCTATTCTCAATGTTTACCATTTAAAGTATTATTGAGTTTTGCACCTCAAATAAATATCTCTCTTATATATATACTTTTTTCTTTTTGATTAAAATTCTTGTCTCCTTATAAGCCTCTGGTATCATATTGCAAAAATTTAAGGTAATATCTGTCCAAACTTTGTATATATTCATTGTTTGTATATATTCAGTGTTTATTATTATAATTTTCATTCAAGATGTTCTAGTTTCATTTTCAAATTGCTCAGTCTCTCTCTCTTACTCCCTTTCTCTTCCCCTTTGGGGAGGGAGAGTGTTTAACAAAGAGTATTTGGTATCTGTCTGAGGGGTTGCCCTGATCCTAAAATGTAACATTCATGTTCAGAAGGAGCATCCTGTGTTCCAGCTTGTGCACTTTGCCCCTTGTCCATCTTTAATAATGAACATGTTATGTATCCATACACGTTTTGTAAGCTACTGAAACTTGTACTTGACCAATACCTTAAAGTGACTTTTTGTAGCTACTTCAGACAGCAGAAATAACTTGTTCTTATCTTAATATACTTATAAGACAACCTCAAAGATTTTTAGAATAACCATCAATGTCAAAGTCTCATTAAACACAACAGAAAGAACAGCTACTCAGGAATTTTCCAATTAATGGATTTTTTTGAGAGATAAGTAATGATTCATTGGAACTGGGGTAATCCCTAACACTCTTGTGTTGTCACAGAATGGTAGGGGTTAGAAGGGACCCCTGGAGATCATCTAGTCCAACCCTCTTGCCAAAGTGGATTGACCTAAAGCAGTTTGTACAGGAATGTGTTCAGGTGGGTTTTGAAAGTCTGTGGAGGACAGCTTCTCTGGACAGTGTCATTTTAGCTCATGTTCAGATCAGGCTTCCGGTGTTCTCATTTGTAGCCATTGCCCCTTGTTCTACCACTGGGCTCCACTGACAAGAGACTGTCCCCATTCTCTTGACAATCATCCTTTATATATTGGTAACCACTGAGAAAATCCCCTTGCAGTTCTCTCTTCTCCAAGCTAGACCCAGGTCCCCTAGTCTTTCCTCGTAATGGAGATGCTTCAGTCTGCTAATGACCCTCATAGCCCTCTGTTGGACTCTCTCCAGGAGTTCCTCTCTCTCTTGAACTGGGGAGCCCATAATGGAACACAGTACTCCAGATGTGGCCTTACTAGGGCAGAGTAGAAGTATGGGAGAATTTCCCTCAATTTACTGGTCACACACTTCTTAATGAACCTCAGGAGACCATTGGCCTTCTTGCCCACAAGAGCATGGTGCTTACTCGTAGTTAACTTATTGTCCAAGACTCCAAGATCCTTCTCCTCAGGGCTGATTTCCGGTAGGTCTACACCTACTCTACACTGATTCATGGAGTTGCTCCACAAGTGCCTGATCCTATCGTTTCTCTGCCAGTTGCCGGAGGAGGAGAAAGAGCGAGGCAGAGACAATTTTCTTCTCCAAGATGCCAAGAAGCCTTTCTTTATTAATTTACAGCTCTTTTTATACCCTTTAACTTCAAGGTAATTGGACAAGAAATCATCCTCCCCCTGGGGTGATTGGCTGGGGTGCCACAACACCCATAATCAAAACATCTTTCTACTGTTTTACAAACAAATGCCAGCAAGGTCACAGCTGGTGAGAACCTTTGCTTTCCTACAGGAAAGAAAATTCCTTTGCGGCAGCGTTTTAACACCCACATGATCCCACTTTTGCCCTTGTTGAACTTCATTAGGTTACTCTCTGCCCAACACTTCAGCCTGTCCAGGCCATGTTGGATAGCAGAACAGCCCTTTGGTGTGTTAATCACGCCACCCAGTCTTGTATCATCAGTCACAATACACTCTGTCCCCTTGCCTACATCATTGATTAATACATTGAACCATACTGGACCTGGTACTTACGTCCTGGGGAGCACTGCTGGCTACAGGTCCCCAACTCCATCCTGCACCATTGATCACAACCTTATGAGCGCTATCACTCAAACAGCTCTCAATCCACCTCACTGTCCACTCTTCTAACACACACTTCCTGAGTTTCCTAATGAGGATGTCATGGGAGACAATGTCAAAATCCTTGATGAAGTCAAGGTAGATGACATCCACTGCTCTCCTCTCATCTAACCAACCAGTTATTGCATCCTAAAAGGTTACCAGATTTATCAAGCATGATTTCTCCTTGGTAAAGTCATGTTAACCTCTCCCAGTAACTTTCTTCCACATATTTTGAGATGATATCCAGAACAATTTCTTCTATGCCCTTTACAGGGACGAAGGTGAGACTAACTGGTCTGTATTTTCCTGAATCATCCTTCTGGCCTTTTTTGAAGACTGGAGTGACACTGGCCTTTCTCCAGTCCTCAGGCACCTCTCCTGTTCTCTGTGACCTTTCAAAAATGATGGAGACTGGCTTAGCAATGACATCTTACAGCTCTCTCAGCATTTCTGGATGCATCCCATCTGGGCCCATGGATTCATGGATGAACAGTTTGGCTAAGTGGTCTCTAAGTTGGTCTCCTCTTCTGTGGGAAGTTTTTCCCCTCTCCAGATTTTTTATCTCTAGGGTTGGGGATTCAGGAGAACTGGCTTTAGCAGTTTCATTTGCTTCCATCTTTAGTGAAGATGGAAACAAAGGCAGCATTCAGTAACTCCACTCTCTCTGCATCTTCCTCCACTAGGACACCTACTTCATTCATCAGCAGGCCCGCATTTTCTCTAGTCTTCCTTTTCTATTTATATACTGAAAAAAACCCTCTCTTTTTGTCTTTCATGCCCCTTGACAGATTCGGTTCCCTGTGTGCCTTAGCTTTCCTCCTTGCAGCCTTGCATTCTCTGTCAACACTCTTATATTCCTCCCAATTGTCCAGTCTTGTTTTCCACATTTCTGTAAATTTCCTTCTTCCAATTAAGTTTTCCAGAAGACCCATACTCATCCATGAAGGTCTCCTGCATTTTCTGCTTGATTTCTTACTCATTGGGATGTACCTATCTTGAGCTTTGGAGTCATCAGTGAAATCACTAAAGCAGGCACACAATAACTGGGACAAGAGATACAGACTTGTATCTATCGTTTAAACTACAGTACTGAGGATCCAACTTCATGAAAAAGAAAACAAAAACAAACTAAAACCAACACATTAAAACAAACTGAAATATTAAACTTTCCAATTAATAATAAGTAGGAAGTGAGATGCAGAAAATACATTATTTCAGATATTCTGGTAATTGTTAGTCTTACAGATTTGTCTCAGTGCATAATAAGAACATGGTGCAAAACAAAATGAAAGCTGAAGAGTTACAATTTTCAGAAATTAGAACAGAGCAGAGAGTTAAGGAGAAGAAATGTGTGACAATACTTAAAAATTCCTTTTTGCTCAGTATAAATGGAAACAATTTTCCCTACTTCTATGCTTCTATACTTTTTTATTTTAACTATATTTTCTGTTATTAAGTTCCCTAAATAAGTCTATTTATACAGGTAAGTCCATCATTAAGGAAAAAGACTTTATGCTGCACTGAGGGAGTTGATCTTCTCTGGTGTCAGGTGACAAATTGTAGAATGGTGTAATCAGCCTAAATTCTTACAATCAATTAATGTGTTCATTCCCAATACACCTAGCAGATCACAGGAATGAACAACAAATTTCTGAATAAAAAAACCCCTAAACCTTAAAAGTGATAATCTATGCCACAGATTCAACTTTAATAATACAGAATATTAATTCGTTACCTCTTTACCAAGAGGTTATTTCTATATATGTTTGTTTCATATTCAAAAAGGGTATATTAATTGTCACTAAAAGTTCTTTTGCTTAAATCCATAGGAATCTGAACTCATTGTATATCTTCAGTAGAAAAACAAGTCCAAGAAAAATTGATTTTTTTAAAAACTATATGAATAAATTAGTCTCTAGATCAAGAACTTAAAAAGTACACAATGGTATGAAACATGAATGTGTTATAGTCCAAAATATAAGATTCAAGAGTCTGTAACAAGAAAGAAGGAATAACTTTTAAAAAATATGTCAGTTTTTTAGGTCAAGGTGACATCAAAGCTGTCACAGAAGCTCAAATTATGGTCTGTGAGTCATTGTTCCCTTCTATGTTCAAAATAGTTTTCTGGATGGATTTAGGTTTCTCAGTACCTGTTATAGAAGAAAAAGTTAAACATAAATGGACAAGGAAGAGGGTTTTTTCCCTCTTTCCCCACTGAACTGATAATTAAGCTTCTCAAAATACCTGCTTGCCGAATGATGTGAACAACTTGCCTTCTATGAATGATAAAAATATATGAGTTTTGAAAACTAATTTTTTTTTTAAATGTCTGTTCTATTACAGGCAAAAACTGAGTTGAAAATACTTGGAAGAATCTTAAAAGGATTATTGAATGGTCTTTACAAATAAGGAAAATATTTTTTTTATTTTTTTTTTACTATTTTTGTGTCCAAGATGCAATTGATGATCCATATTTTAGATATTCCCTGCATTGTGGGGGTCTTCAGTGTTAGTGGGCAAATAAAAACAAAAGCTTCAGAGAAAATTAAGCAATGCAGCAGATGAAGTATGAGATACATATTATAACATTGAAGAGTCAAACTGAGATTAAAATATATGGTTGCAATATGTTGGCATCTGTGTCTCTGAAAAGTAAGCAAGTTGAACTCTTCACTAGATAGATGGTGGTTCTACACTCTCCAGATAGTCCAACACATCAATAAAACAATCAGGGCTGAAAACCAGGAGAGTAAAACAATAATATAATTAATAAAGAAAAGGACTTGAATTAATTATTTTATCATCTCAACATTAAAAGAACTTTTGGGTTTTGCTTGCTGAAATTACTGCTTATGTAGGTTTTGTGACTCTTTTGGATCAGCTCAAACCGAAACCAATCATGTTTATTCCATCTACTGACTGTTTGGTGTGTGATCCGTGGGGCAGTTGGGATTCTGTAAGTTGCATGTATAGAAAGACCTGAGATGTGCTGATCAGCTCTGGT
Source organism: Ceyx melanurus (assembly GCA_024611195.1). Taxonomy (NCBI): domain Eukaryota; kingdom Metazoa; phylum Chordata; class Aves; order Coraciiformes; family Alcedinidae; genus Ceyx; species Ceyx melanurus. The sequence continues at coordinate 3,811 of JANHGL010111790.1, read as the reverse complement.
CCCTGTATTTTCAATTTGTTTTACCTGTCCCTTTTCTGGAACAAATTCAGCAAATTTGTTGTACTATAGGCAGCTCACAACGGAAAACGAGGCAACATCCATCAGGGAAAAAATAAGCAGTGGAGAGGATGCTTCTGTTTGAAAGCTGGGGTGTCAGAGAGGTACTTCCATCTTTTGGCCCTCTTTGGACCACTAGCTAAGAGTCATACCACTGTAAGCAAACTTCTCTCCAGGAATTCTATGGTAGGATCATCAGTGAGATTTCCAGGAGGTAATGGAATGAAAGAGATTGTTTCTGCTTCATGAGGCAGGAGCTCTTGAAGGCAGGAAGAGGCTGGAAAATGATGTGCCTTATCTTCCCCAGTGGCAGTTGGTCTATTTCACTTTATCTACTGAAAACACCTTTTCCCAACTCTGTTACCACAAGGTTGTTGGTGGGTTTGGGTTTGTTAGTTTATTTTGATAAAATAAGTGACCTGACCTTGGATTATCTCTAGAATTGGGATATAACATCAAAACATATTTTACCTGTTGTTTTAAATAACTGACTGAAAAGAACAGATGTGTGAGTGACATATTCTTTGTGACAGTAGTGGTGAATCAAAGCCATAAGTGCAGCTGACATGAACGAAGTAATGGACTTTGAATCAGAGTGGGCATAACTCAGAAGCTTAATGACCTAAAAAATCATGAAAACATTTTATTTGGTTTGTGGAGAAATTGATTTTTTTTTCATGTATTGCATATTGAATGTCAGATCTGCTAGTGCTAACTTTTATCTGCTTTCATATTCATGGAAAACTGTTACATCTGTGTGATGTCAGCATGAAATCATAAGTCAGCTTAGGTGCTCTTATATGTGAAATATTCGAGAAGCTTGTAATAAGCCATAACTCCAGTGATTTTCTGTTCGATTTGCATGCTGTGAACAAGTTTATTATTCTCTTTAAGACTTTTTTTTTTTTTTTTGTGTACTGTGATTACAAATAAATTATATTTCCTTCCATTCAAAAAACCACCTGGTTTGATAAAACAAACAATACAAATATCTGAAGTTCTGATAATGTGCTTTTGCTCCTGTGGGAACATTTTTGTTTTGAAAGGGGTAAAAAAAAAAGTAGGTCAAAAACATGTAATCAATTTGTCAGAAAGAAGTAATAATTAGAATGCAAGTGCCTAGAATAAAAATTCCTACATAAGGAAATTTTAATTTGATTACTCTTGGCCCTGGACCCTCATTTGAGCAATAGGGATTATAGCATGAGCAAAGGTAAAATTTCACTCTTAATCACTCACAGTTTATAAAATTAAGGCCTTTATTCCCAAAAGCACTATTATTACTGTCTGTAAAGCAGAATATGGAAGTAGGTGCAGAAAAGTGTAGGAGATCTGTTTCTCATAATCACAGTGCTGGAACTGATTCACATTTCTCTACCTCTGCTATGCCAACCACTACAGACAATTTTGTTTGGTATATATACCTTTTTGAAATGTCCTGACAAAGGAAGATATCCAAGCATCACTTGTCATCCACATTAATCTATCAGTTGCTACTGGTGTTCACAGTGCAGACATTCACACAGTTAGATCCTTTCTCTCACAGGCTCTATACTTTTAGAAGAACCATGAATGATACTTCACTACATTGAGTATGACCATATTCAAAAAGACTCATCATATTTCATGTGAAGTTTTTTTTTTGTTTTTAATTCCATATTTTGTTAATGGCCCTTAATTTGGAAAGGGTAAGAATAAGGAATGATCAGACCAGGTATCTTCATTTATACTGGATCAAAGGCAAATTCCCTGTTAGTGATACAGCCTTGAAGACTCAAAAAGCTAACAATTTGGTATTGATCAGAATGAATTAATTCCTGCCAGCTTGTCAGAGGCAGACATGTCCAATCTCTTGGGTCTGCAGAGTCAAATACCTTTAGCTGAAGACTATACAAAGCTCAGTATATTCAGTGTTGCAGGCTCTTTTATAACTGTGATGTATGAGCCTAAGTTCTTTCTGGCTAAGACTCTCATTTAGCCTATCTTTGAACAATTTTGCTGCGATGGAAGGGACCGGGACAGCTTGATGCAAGCTAAATTCCAACTTTATTAGGCTGCAACAAATTTATTTATATCCAGAACAAATCCAGGCACGTAATCACGCACCTTTACAATTAGGTTGATTGGCTCTTAACTTCTGTTCATGCTTACTCATCTTTATCTTGATTGGTTTGCCTAAAACGCCGCCATTGACATAGTTATGCCCCTGAAGGCGTCATTTTTAATGACTCCTAGCTAAGTTGTTTTTCATACAAAGTTTACCTTTTTTAGCCCAAACCACACAGTAATTTTCCACAGCTCATGCACCCCAGACTCAGACACAATAACTGTGCTGTGTCCGAGGCACGTGTTCCCACACAATATCTAGGACAATTATGTCTCAATATGGTCAAGTCCATTGGATGCTGAAGTATGAATGACAAAAATGTGTCCGTTTATGAAAGATGGTGAAAGCTGATTTCCATTAGTAAAATGGAGTCTGGATATGAACTAAACAATTGAAACAGTTGGCAGTTTAATGGAGATACTGCCTAAATTTTGCTTTCAAAAACTGATGAGGGAATATATCAACCAAACTTCTCTTCCTGGTTACTTCATATGAGATCTTTAGCAGAGAAATTGCATTCTGGAAAAGGCTTCCAAATTGGAGTAACGGTACAAAAGTGGGTTTGGTTGTATGATGGAATATGATGCATTTCGAAGTGAGGTTATTTATCAAGTTCTTTCTTTCCAATAAAATATGTATTTGTTCCCTACCTTTACAATTGTGTAATATCCCTGAGTTTCATCTTTGTACCTGTGAAAGAAATAGTAGAAAGCTATTGCAGGACCTAGTAACACAATTTGACACTATTTTGATAAATGAAATTGATGCTAGAAGAGAACACTGCACCACTTATAGTACTTTCAAACACTTACAGGATTACAGAATCATAGAATGTTTAGGGATGGACGGGACTTCCAAAAGTCATCTAGTCCAGCCCCCCTGTAGTGAGCAGGGATACCCTCAACTAGAGCCTTTTCCAACTTCACCTTGAATATCTCCTAGGATGGGGTCTCAACCACTTCTCTGGGTAACCTATTCCACTGTTCTACCAACCTCAAGATAAAGTACTTCTTCCTGATATCTAGTCTAAATCTACCCTTCTCTAATTTAAACCCATTAGCCCTTGTCCTTTCACTTAGAGGCCCTTGTAAGCAGCCCATCTCCAAGCTTCCTATAGGTCCCTTCAGGTACAGGAAGGTGGCTATAAGGTTTCCCCAGTGCCTTCTCTTCTCCAGGCTGAACAACCCCAGCTCCCTCAGCCTGTCCTCATTAGAGAGGTGTTTCAGTCCTCTGATCATCTTTGGGGCCCTCCTCTGGACCCTCTCCATCAGGTTCATGTCTTTCCTGTGTTGCGGGCTCCAGAACTGGACACAGTACTCCAGGTGAGGTCTCACTCTCACCAGAGCAGAGGGACAGAATCACCTTGCTCGATCTGCTGACCACAATTCTCTTGATGCAGCCCAGGATACAGTTGGCCTTCATGGCTGCAATTGCACATTGTTGGCTCATGTTCAGCTTCTCATCTGCCAACACCCCCAGGTCCTTTTCTGCAGAGGTGCTTTCCAGTACTTCATCCCTCAGCCTGTGTTGGTAGTGAGGGTTGTTCCAGCCCAGGTGCAGGACCCTGGACTTAGTCTTGTTGAACCTCATGAGGTTCACCTGAGCCCACCTCTCCAGCCTATCCAGGTCCCTTTGGATGACATCCCA
>JANHGL010111789.1:0-11192 GCA_024611195.1 Ceyx melanurus | reverse complement strand
ACAACACCCATAACCAAAACATCTTTCTATTGTTTAACAAACAGCCGCCACCAAGGTCACACAGCTGGTGGGAATCTTTGCAATCCCAAGAGATGGAAAATTCCAGGCAGTAGTTATTTTAGCATCCACAACCTCCCACTGTACATTTTGGGTTTCTGCAAGTCTTAAGCTTAATTATGTTTTTACACTTCATAATAGCATGATTTGGTACTATTTAGAGAGGCATACTCTGATACCTCTAAACAGGGAAGACTCCTTCAGTAAGACACGAATAATTTCCATGGGTCTACAAGAAAGCAGGTGCTGCAGCTCCTTGACTGCCCTTTTTAAGTTCCTTCTATTGAGTCTTTTGTCAGGGATAATGGATGATAGTCACCCTTTTACAGAAACAATTTAGTCTCTTGTTATCTGTACGCCTCACCACCTTAGCTATTGAAGCTTCTTTGTTAAATCAACACTTTTCCTCTTACAATTGTCATGGGAGCTGTTTCTTAATCATTGTCTTTATACTGCCAATCTGCAATTTACAGCAAGATCTTCAACACTTTTCAGTTCTCACCTGCCCCCATTGCTTTTCCCCATTGTTTTGATGACAGAAAGCAGTTTTTTTGTTAGCATCTCAATCACCATGACCAGAGCTCAGCCATATTCCTTTCACCTCATTTATTTATTTTTCCTTCCTTACCTAGATAAAATCTTCTAGAGAACCTGGATACATTCTTTTATCTTAGTCATCCCTAGTATGGCTCCCATAATCAGCCAGCTATCTGTAACATTTTCTGGGCCAAAGCATCACAATTTTCCATTTCCATTGGACTTCCTAGCCTTTGGCTCGCCTCTGCCACATACTCCTCACTTTTTTTCTTCTCCTTGTCCATTTCTGCTCAGCATTTCTTGACATGTCTGTCTGACAAAATTATTATCTAAGCCCTTAACCAACGTCTTCTGTTAAAACAAATTAATCTGTAGAGTTGGATGACTTTGAAGGGAATAAAGGCATTTAAATAGAGGGCAGAAGGGTGGAGAAGAAACAGCTTGCTAGTTGCAACCTTTCTTGACTGCTGTCTCCAAGGGAAGAAGGAGAAGACCAAACACAGTGATCTTATTCTGCAAAAATATTTTAAGCATTATAATATCCATCCATAAAGGATAGATATTATGATATATTCTATTGCACATTGCATTGTATTATCAGAATGGACCTATTTTACTCTTGAAAGTCGTATTTCATTATAGTCTACTGGTCAACATGCATTAAAAGTCATCCTTAGCCTGTGTTTCAGAGTATGGGAATAAGTTAAGACCACACCCCAGCAACATTAATTCATCTGTTTATGCAGTTAAAGACCACTAATTTTGTCCAGAAAATCCTGTTTTAGTCCTTGGTGTTTTGGCCACCTTCTCACAGAGTTGACCTAGTCTACACAACATTGATGTAAAATCATCAGTGTTTATAAGGAGTTGTGGCATTTTTTAAAACCATTTGATACATCAGAAAAGAAAACCAAGCCACAACTATGATCTTTCAGGAAAATTTCTATTCTTCCACACTTTCTCTCCGATAGGATATCTTTTTAGATATTTTTCTAGTTGTATCTTTAGAACATCTTGCCTGCACTCCTTGTACCATACCAAACAAACTTCATTGCCTGGTGGAATGTGTACAGGCTAAAAAACACACTGCTTTCAGTGAAAGTGCACCTTTGGTGCTTGTGTTCAAGGAAGAAGAAAGCACCATCTGGAAAACAATCTTTTGCTAAATAAGCCAGCTTGAAACTTTTGTATTTTTTTTCTTTTAAAGCATGCTGTCTGGCAACACTGACTTAAGGGATGTAGGAAGGAAAGAACAGAGCACTGGAAACTAGACAATAAGGAAGATGCACACAACAGTAATTGATATACACATAATTATTTTTATGGGCTATCATGGATCCAAAATTTCTGCCTGACATATAGTCTACAGAGATGCCAGTGTTCTCTGAAATCTGAATGTGGAAAGGAGAAAATTCATCATTATAAATTGGTATTGCCTCAAAACTATCTCTTGCTGTGGCATGAGCATGACAGCAGGCAAGAAGGGTCTATTTGTGACAGTATAAACCAGTTCTGAGCCTGATCAGGTTTGTGTATGGTCCCACACTGTCTTATTTATGAATACAGTGGACTTGCCAGTGCTAGGTTAGTAGCTGGACTCAATGATCTTAAAGGTATTTTCTAATTTAAGTGATTCTGTGCTTCTATGGCTTCCATTCAGAGGTCATCAGCCAATTATTTAGTTAGTTTTGCTTGGATATTATTGTGATGTCTGTATATACCAGACTTTGATATCACAGAATCACAAAATAGTAGGGGTTGCAAGGGACCTCTGGAGATCATCTAGTCCAACACTCCTGCTAAAGCAGGTTCACCTAGAGCAGGTTGCCAAGTACCACATCCAGGCAGCTTTTTAATATCTCCAGAATAGAAGGAGACTCCACGACCTCTCTGGGCAGCCTGTTCCAGTGTTCTGTCACCCTCCCAGTAAATATTTTTTTCTGCATATTCAGATGGAACTTTGTATCTTTTAGTTTGTACCTGTTGCCCCTTGTCCTATCACTTGGCACCACTGAAAAGTCTTGCTCCATCTTTTTGACACCCACCCTTTAGATATTTATAAGCCTTGATAAGATCCTCTCTCAATTAGTTCTGTGCTGCCAAGGCATGATGGTCCTCCTCTCTCCTTGAGCGAAACCACCCAGACAAGGATTTTCTGTGACTGTTAACCCTTTTCTTGTGACAACACTACTAGGGCCTATGGATCTGTGTGTGTGTCCAGCTTGCCTGAATGATCTCTAAACTGATTGTCCTTGCCAAGGAAAACTCTTCCTTTCTCCATATTTTTTTCTCTTATCTCCAGGATCCGGGATTTCTGAGGAATGGCCTTAGTATTGGGACTGACACTCCACCCGTATCCCTCATCACCAGGGCACCCACCTCATTCAGCAGCGGGCCCACATTCTCTGACAATGCTCCCATATTCCTCTAAGTTGCCAATCCCTTTTTCCACATTCTATAACCTTCCATTTGAGGTTTTGCAGCATCTCCTTGTTCATCCACGCAGGTGTCCTGTCTCCTTTTGTTGATTTCTTGCTCATAGGGATGCAATGATCTTGAGCTTGGAAGAAGTAGTGCTTGAATAATAACCAGGTATCTTGATCCTTTCTAACTTCTAGAGCCCGAACTCATGGGATTTTTCTGTGTAGGTCTTGAAGAGACTGAAGTTAGCTCTGCAGGGTTGTAATCCTACTTACTGCTTTGGTTCTTCCACACAAGATCCTTAACTTCACATGGGTGGATTGCACGAAGTGTAGCTCTGTGAAGCAGGAAAGGATAATCTCCAAAGGGCTGACAGCTATTAGGAGCACAGACAGGCCTGAGTGGCTTCTCAAAGATTTTCTCTGTGGCAGAACAGGGATGGTTACAGATGGGACTTTAAAGAAGTGATAGGTTCAAGGAGGGATTAGTAATCCCTGTTTGTGGAGTTTTTAGAGACACCTAGTCCCCAGGTGACTTCCATGTCACCTAGAGTCATTGTGTCAGGAATTAAGAAACCATAGAATACATTAAAAACTTGACAATCAATCAATATCAAATTGTCTCTTCAAGGCTCAGAAGCAGATGCCAGAACATATTATCTGAAACATAAAATTATTTTAAAATATTTTGATTCTTCCTTAAAGAAACCATATCTGCCTGATAAAAATCGTCAAGGTGCCAGTGAAGAGGGACTACCATGTTGACAAGAACAGGCTCATGAGACCCTTTCACATAAGCCTCCTTATCCTTTCAAAAATGATACTGGATTGATACAAGCTATTTCAGAAAAGATTAGTATCAAACAACCTTTGTCCTTGAGTCTAAATAGCAGAGAGCTCATTGCTGCAGAGAACTTGCTGGTTGTTATACATGGAAATAGAATTCTTTGAAAATCTTATTAAATCTTTTGGTGTTTTTTTTCCTTCATAAAAATCCAGGAAAAAAAACCCAACAAGTGAAACAATTCAATTCTGATTATTTTTCTGTTTATCACATATATAATTTCCTTTCTCTGCCCTTTGTCAAAAATTTCCAGTCCTTAGGGAAAAGGTGTATTGAAGGGTTAGAAGATATGTGACAAGTACTCTATTGCTAATGAAACATCTAATACTGAAGTGTATTTAAAAATGTAAAGTTCCTTTTGAAATGGAATTACTGCCATTTTTGGAGCTGTAGCAGATTGGACAGATTCATCTAAAAAATAATTTACCCACCATAAGACCAATCTTTCTTCTGAATGCTGTGCTTAAAGAACTCTGAAAGAGCACAACAAAGAAATAAACACACCTCTTGCTTCAGAAAGAGGTGATTTAGAGGTTCATTCACTACTTTAAATTGCAGCTCCATGGGAGAACAGTTCTGTGATGTGTAGAGCACACTTGTTTTCTACCAACTCGTAAAGGTAACAAGGGAGCTCATTGGCATTTCAGAAATAAGCACATCATTTCTAAGCAGAGGCTTCAAAATGGACAAGAGAAAAAGCTTTGTGTTTTTTCCAAAACTCAACTGCTTAAAGGAACTATATTTTTTATTGATTCTCCTCAGCTCCACTGGGCTTGCAGATCAAAGCTTGAGCATAAGGACTGTTTTGGAAGCACTTATTGTAAGTAATATTCCACAGGAGAGCAGGAGTGCATTTCTGATTATTGCTACCATTTACTTTTTTTGTGGCTGACTTTTCTTTCTGTTACGTCTTTCAAAATTTTATCAGTTCTTGCCTTTTGTGCTTTTTCCACAGTTTTAGTGAGTGTTTGTTTCTTCTCGAGTGTCATTCCTGTACTCATGTGTTTTGTGATACTTTCAGCTTCATTCAAACAGCTTTCTGGTGTTCATGTCTGTGACTGATGGAAGAAGGTTCAGAAGAGATGGTCATGCCAGAAGAGGTGGTATGCCTGTGGAACTCAGGGACTCATGCAGGGTGTGAGTGACCACAGGTTCTGCAAAGAAGTTGACTTTATCTCAGCATAAAGAGGACTGAAGTGTGGTGTTTGTTATAATGGTCTCAAGAGCTGAATAGGTGAATAGGTGGTGTAAAATGTTTCTCTCTGACTTCACTAAAGGAGCTGGAGTCACCTCAGCAAGGGGAGAGTGAATAGGGGTCTCAGCTCAACGTAGAGTATAAAACCTGAACAACCAACAAAAGAGTTTTGAGGAGAACAATAACTGGATCAGGCTTCAAGCCACTGGTGATTGAGGACACATAGTATCATGAAAATGAGCATATTATAGAGACCAGGAATGGGAATCACAATGATATTGTGATTAAACTGTGTATCGCAATTACTATGTATTTTGCTGTTACTTCCATTTATATTGTGCAATGCAATGTATTCTGTCTCCCTCAGAGAGAGAAATACTCTGCCAGCAAGCAGATGCACAAGAACCTGGGAGGCAGCACAGCCAGGAGGGCTGACCTGAACTAGTAAGTGGAATATTCTACGCCATAGGATATCATGTTCAGTATATAATCTGGAAGGGGGTGCTTGGGAGACATTGACTCAGAGGTTTGGCTGAGCATCATTCAGTGAGTGCTGAGCATTGTGCATCATTTATATATTCTATTACTATAATAATATGATATCATAGTAGTGAAGAAGAATAATAAGTATTAATATTATATTTCCCCTTTCTTCTATGTCCTTTTAAACTGCCTTTATCTCAAATCATGAGTTGTTTTGGGTTTTTTTTCTGATTGTCTTTCTCGTCCTGCTGTGTGGAAGGAGTGATTGAGCTGCTGTGTGATGCTTAATTATTGTCTGGGGTTAAACCACAACAGGCATGAATGTTTGTCCTGGTGGAATAATATTGTGCCTAGTGGGAGCTAACTTAAGGCATTTTCATCTCGTTATTTGATGAATTCTGGGCAGCAGTACATACTTAAATATGAAGTGACACGGTAATTTTGGATATAATTATACTACTTAGCTAATTTAAGATGTATAGTTTATTCCATGGATAACTAGACCGAATTTAGACAGATTCTAGGTTCAACTGGCCAGCAAGAACAATTTATTTTTTTTTTGTACAATGTCTGAAGCAAGTTCTGAAGCAAATGCTTCCATATTACTTGCCAGATGATTACCCATAATTAAAGCAAGTTCTAGCTTATTGGAGGGAGAGAACTTGGGAACCTTGCATTTTATTTAATTCTCACTCTAACTGATAAAATATCCACTGTCTAATGTAAATCTTCTGAAAAAAAAAGTTTTAAAAAAATAATTCTAAGTCTGTTAGACAAGTCCTCAGCATCATTCTGCTGAAGTCAATGGAGATATGCAAAAGAAGACTGGCAGAGAATTTGTTATCTGTGACTTGGTTTTCACACAGTCTCTGACCTCTGTGTCTAACAACACATACTGCACAAGACTTTTTATCAATCTGATTATTCATAAAAATTAAATGGGTGTAAGGTATTAATCCAGTTGTCGTTAAAAAAAAAAAAAAAGGAAGTGTAATTGAACTAGACGTGTAATGGAACTAAAAAACAAAAAACTAGCATTCTGAGGAAAAGGAGTAATTTTTCATTGTGTCCTTCATTTTCTTTTCTAGAAAGGCATTTAAGTTGCACCATTTAATTGGCCTGAACCAACATTATGTCAAATGCCATGGTAGAATGGAGTGACATTCCACTCTTAAAACAACATGGAAGTTCTTGAGGCACATCCTGGACTTTTGGACAGTGTTCATTGGCTATTCCACTAAGGTTGCTGCCAACTATGTGCAAATATATCCTGACACAGGGAAACTATGATGAGGGGTAAAAATGCAAACCTCCCTTATAAATATGGTGGCCCAAGGGAGTTAGGCTGCCAATATATTTGTGAAGCAGAATTTTACATTGCTGACCATTTCTGAGTTGTCATGCCTTAAAGAGTAAGGGAAAACAAGGGTTGTCATTCTGGTCTTTCTGCCTCATCTGTTTATCTGTGAGATGGAACAAGCAACATTTAACCTGAGAAGTTGTCTAGTTTAATTTAAGAAAATAAGTCACTCATCACTGCTTTTACTAAGGTCACAAAATTCCCCAGGGCATCCAACATGTATTTTGTGTAAATATGAGTTGTTAGGAAAATGAGCTAAAAAAAATTAGGCAGAGCATATTGAGCATTTATGTCATGATCATTTATTGGGATTAAAAGGAAACAAGAAAAACTATAAGAGTCTTAGTACTATGTTATTTAATTAAATATTCCTCTTCCATGCTGTAAATGTCCGAGAAACCTTGGACTTTGTAAGCTTAGGTTTAATAACAGTTTATGTCTCTTAATGATTTGGCTTTGTTGTGCCTCAGCCCACTGACTGACTTTGGGTATTATCAGGGCAAGTGAAGGGGGCTTGAGGTCAGTTATCACATCCAAAGCATTAGGACAATTTTTGTTCTTTCAGATGCTCCTGGGTTGGTAGTGTATCTTCAGGAGATAGGGCATAAATCCACAGGGCTTTAAAGACTTCATAGCCCAAGCCAGGACTCACCAGTCAAATCTGCCAGTCTGTCACACACTATAGGGATACCTCTGGCTAGTAGATGAGAGATTCCTGATACTTCTTCCAACAGCTGGGGTTTGTGTTGCTAAACTGATTTCCCTTCTTACTCCCGAAGAGGATAATGGAAAAAGGTCAGCAAAAGCAATAAATGAGGTGAATTTCAAACCATGAACCTCCCCTCAGAATATTTCTTCTGATTTTTATGGGCATTGGTGTGATCCAGTCTAACTCCAGCTGTCTTCAGACTCGGATGCTTACTTGAGGCTGTGGATTTCACCAGGGAGCACACCTGTGGGGAGAACAGAGCTAAACTTAAGTCCTGCTTCATGTTGAGTTGACTCTATAGCATCAGACTATCTCCCACTGAACTGGATTATGAACCCAGTACAATTCAAACCACTTTATATTACACTCATTCATTTGTAATTTATTAAAGTTTTTATTTATGTAAAAAATATAAATTTATTGTACTCAATAATGAACCCATTAAACTATTAGTATTATGCTTTTGATGTCTAAATTTTTTAATTTGCCTTACACTTTGTTCTTGCTGTACAATACCAATCTGAGACCTGCTTTCAGGTCTATTATATTAGAGACATTTTTTTTCCTTGAAGAGTTTCTTGAACATGAATTTCTGAGTAACAGAAGTTGTTTAGGTTACATCCTTTTGGTGGTTGTCACCTTTTTGGAAAGAGTTCAGACATGGCTTCCACCCACAGACAGTCACATGCTTGACAATTGGCAGGGTGGATGTGGGAACTCAGACGGAGTGCCCATGGAAACATGCAGCATCCAGACCACTGGAACAGGCTGCCCAGGGAGGTTGTGGAGTCTCCTCTAGAGACTTTCCAAACCCACCTGGATCTGTTCCTGTGTGTCCTGCCCAGGGTGATCCTGCTTTGGCTGGTGAGTTGAACTCCATGACTCGAGAAGTCCATTACAATCTTTACCATTCCATGATTCTACTCTGTTTTCTGGAGGTCTTTCAAGTTATACAAAGAAAAATATCATTCACAAAAAACAAACAAAAACAAAAACAAACAAAACAAAACAAAACAAATAAAAAACAAAACAAAACAAAACACCCCAACCAACCAAACCCCAAAACAAACAAACAATATTGATTGTTGGTACATATATGTGAGGGAAGACTGGTGATGATGTGGCATGAGCCTTGGGCTACTGGAAGAAGCATTATATATCCATCAGAATGAACCTGCAGGAGGCTGTCACCTTTGTTAGTGGTACAGTAATCTTGTTATGGGTAGGATGTAACACACTGTCCATGAGTATGTGGTGGAGGAAGATATACAGGCTTATAGAGAATGCAAGAGTTTCCACTCTCGGTTAGAACAGAGTTTGCAGCTGTGCCAAGAGGTTCAAGTGTTAGCCTTGCAAAACCTTTCTTATGTGCAAACTCATTTGGTAAGCAGATCTGTCAACTGTATATATTTCATGTGAGGTGTCACAGAGTAGGAGTCAGACTGTGCTGCTGAGCACAGTATCTCACAGAATAACAATGTCAGAGGAATGTGACTATATGGTGTGGCTAAAAGATATCATTGTGTTGTTAAAGCAAACCTATTTTTTAAAGGGAATATGAAGAGGGTATTAGCTTGGCCTCTTTGAAAGAGATTTTCAAAAGCAAGTTCAAGTTAACATCTATGCAAAAGGACAACTGAAGGATCCTGGCTTCCCTTTCCTCTCCTGTGAAAAGCTGAGATGACACCAAAAAGTCTTAAAGCCTTTTTTAAAAAATCAAATTTTTTTTGACAGTTCTATTATTCAGAAACAAATATAAAAAATATCACATACACACACACACACATGCATACACACACAAAACTACCTCAGTCCCAAAGCAGGCTACAGAAGGCTCTCTTCTCTGATGCTCCAAAGACTGCAAGAAACACACATGCTCCCTGAAATGCTGCATTTTAACTGTGCCTCTATCAAAATAATTTACTCAGTCTCAGATGAGGTTGGCCCAAAGAAAAGAACCAGGCTCATGATACCTGCTGCTCCACTGTGCATACACAGAAGTAACTAAAGCAGGAGTAATTTTGCCTATCAAAGTGCCTATCAGACTTTCTAAAGGTCCTAGCATCTAGAATCATCATTAATTCAGAAAGCAGCTGAGCCCTTATGAAATTGTGCCGATTACTTCAGAACCAAAATACATGTAAATTTGATTGGAACATTTGTAGCAAGAAATTAATTGCACTAAGGTACACAGCAATAATTTCAGAGAGTCAAAGAATAGCTTGAGTTAGAAGGGACCATAAAGATCATCTAGTTCCAACCACCCTGCCATGGCAGGGACACCTCTCCCTAGATCAAGTTGCTCAAAGCCCAATCCAACCTGGGCTTGAACACTTCCAGGTATGGAACATCCACAACTTCTCTGAGCAGCCTGCTCCTGTGTCTCACTGCCCTCATACTGAACAATTTCATCCTAATATCAGATCTAAACCTACCCTCTTTCAGTTCAAAAACAGTGCCCTTTGTCCTGTTACTACACTCCCTGATGAGTCCCTCCCCTTTAGGTACTGGAAGGTACTATAAGGTCTCCCCAAAGCCTTGTCTTTTCCAGGTTGAATAAACCCAACTCTCTCAGCTTATGAAGGTGGAGGGGGTGTGGTGGTTCAGTCTTATGATCGTTTTTGTGGCCCTCCTCTGTACTCACTCCAAGATGTTCATGTCTTTCTTACACTAGGGCACGAGAGCTGAACACAGTACTCCAGGTGAGGTATCAAGAAAACAATGTAGAGGGGGAGAATCTCCTCCCTCAACCTAATGGTCACACTTCTTTTGATGCAGCCCAGGATATAGTTGGCTTTCTGGGTTGCAAATGCACATTTCTGGCTCATACTCATTTTTTCACCTACCAGCACGCACAAGACCTTTGACGGGCTACTGTCAATCCACTCATTGTCCAGCCTGTATTTATGATTGAGAGTGCCCTGATACATGTGCACGACCTTGCTCTGGGCCTTGTTGAACTTCATGAGGTTGACATGTGCCCAGCTCTCAAGCCTGTCAAGGTCTATCTGCATGACATCCTTTCCTTCAGCGTGTTGACTGCACCAATCATATTGGTGTCATCAGAAAGCTTGCTTGATCCCACTGTCCATATTGTAAATAAAAACATTAAACCTGAGGAATGACAATCATCAGTGGTCTCAACTTGGACATGGAGTTGTTGACTTTAGCAATTTGAGTGTGACCATGCAGCCAATTCATTACCTACCTAGTGGGTCCCTTCATCAAATCCATCTCTCCAATTTAGAGACAGGGATTTTGTGCAAAATAGTTTCCAATGCTTTGCACAATTCTAGGTAGATTCTGTCAGTGAGTCTTCCCTTATCTACCAATGCTGTAACTCCATCATAAAAGGCCTTCAAATTTGTCAGGCAGATTTGACCTTAGAAATCCATGTGGCTGTCGTCAGTCACCTTCTTATTTTCCACGTGCCCAAGGAGAGTTCCCACATTTTTGCCAATAGACATTATTTTGCTATAGACATTTCAGCTTGGTGATGGGCTTTTGTAACAAGTGTCCTGGTTTGGGTGAAAAGCAAGCAAGTTTTGTTCGGTGATTTTGCTTTTCAGCTTAAGGTTTCTAACTAA
>JANHGL010111788.1:0-11194 GCA_024611195.1 Ceyx melanurus | reverse complement strand
CTCCATCTGGACATTGAGCCATTGACTATATTCAATAATATCAATACAATAATATCAATACATTGATCTTCTAGGTCCCTTCCAACCCCTAATATCTGTGATTCTGTGATTCTGTGACCACCACCCTCTGGATGCAACCACCCATCAATTCCTTATCCACTGATCAGTCCACCCATCAAATCCATATCTATCTGATTTGATGAGTAGGATATCGTGAGGGACTGATTCCACAGTGATGAAGTCTTTGGCAGCTCATTCCAGCAAAGAACTAAGTAAGTGATGTTTCCATGTAAAATGCTTCAAATTTTCTTTATTTGTTTTTATTTTTAAGAATGCACACCTTTTCTGGAAGTATTTTAAATATAGGATGCCATGTATATTAATTTCAGCAAGATGGCTGCAACCAGATATATTTTTAGATGTTGCCTAGTTCAATAAAGCAGCGAATTTGAAAAACAAAAAAAAATACCAAAGTGATATTGATATGAGTTTTACAGGAATGCTGTGGTGGGGTTGGTGTATAATATTTGCCTAATACACTGTTATTTGGCATATGGGTATAGAGAATAAGTGATTTATGACCAGTTATTTAGTTATAAATAAAAAAAATACCTATTTCTGAAATTCAAGTATACTCACCACAGTAGGCTTGGTTATGTTTTATTCAGCAAAGCTTCATCTCTTTTGCAAAGACAAAGACCAATTCCACAGAAAACACTTTTTGTCAAATCTGTACATGCATGATTAATTTTACATATGTAAGCAGTACCATCAAACTTACTTCCCTATTCGGATGATGAAATGTTACTATAGTGTGAAACTGCTGGTACTCAACATTGGTGATTTTGATCAAAATTGCATTTCATAATTTCTTTACTAGAGTGGTCCTAGCTTGGTTGTACTAGTACTCATGGCATACCACATCTTTCTGTCTCAATTTAGATAAAGTATATTAATCCCAGAAGGTAGGAACCAAAACAGACTGTAATACTTTCAATGTTCTTAAAATCTACCATTCTGAATGCCAGATTTTGCAAAAGATCCTCGTGTACGAGAGCAGTACCATTGATATTATAGGCAGATTTATATATGCAGCTCTTTCTTTCCCCACCTATAGGCTGAAATGAGCATTCATAAATGATTCTTTATGCTTATCAGAGAATCACAGAATCACAGAATGTTAGGTGTTGGAAGGGACCTAGAAAGATCATTTAGTCCAACCCCCCTGCCACAGCAGGATCACCTAGACCAAGTCACACAGGAACAGAACCAGGCGGGTCTGGAATGTCTCCAGAGAAGGAAACTCCACAACCTCCCTGGGCAGCCCATTCCCGAGCTCTGGCACCCTCACTGGGAAAAAGTTTTTCCTTGTGTTGTCTCTAAACCTCTTGTGCTCCAACTTGCACCCATTGCCTCTTGTCCTGTCATTGGATGACATTGAGAAGAGTCTGGCTCCATCCTCTCTACACTCACCCTTAACATATTTATAGACATCGATGAGGTCCCCCCTCAGTCTCCTCTTCTTCAGGAGAAAGAGCCCCAGCTCTCTCAGCCTCTCCTCAGAAGGGAGATGCTCCACATCCTTCAGCATCCTGGTAGCCCTGCACTGGACTCTCTCCAGTAAATCTCTAGCTTTTCTGAATTGAGGTGCCCAAAACTGAACACAGTACTTGAGGTGGGGTCTCACCAGTGCAGAGTAGAGGTGGAGGAGAACCTCTCTTGACCTTCTGGCCACACTTCTCCTAATGCATCCAGGATGCCACTGGCCTTCTTTGCCACAAGGGCACATTGTTGCCTCATGGATATCTTGTTCACCAGGACCCCTTATTGTTCCTTGTGTCTAATTGCTATGATAAGTGTTTATTATTGTGAACTTCAACTTCATATTCTAACAAAGTAATTACATATACAGTTTAAGCGTAATATTTATTTTTACGTTATACATCATAAAAATGTTATACATAACACCATCTGTTGGCTAAGATAGCTATAACACATGAAAAATAGTTTTATGTAGATTAGATATAAATGACTATACGTATAAGAAAACAGGAAAAATATTATAAAAAAAGTTATATGACTACACTGCATATTAATTATGATCTTATATGTGGTTTTGGGTGGGGCTTTTTTTTTGTAAGGTAGGTAATATATTACCAAAGCACATGTTTAAGGCTGCTGAAATAAAGAACTGGTGGCATTATTTCAGGAGAGGGGAAAGATGAGGGGATGAAAAAGCCATTAAACCTAACATAGTGTAAACTGGTTAACCGTAGGAAAGACAAAATGATGAATGAATTCACCTGCAGCATCATAGCTCATTGTGTGTTCTCGTATCATGCCTTTTTAGATCCTTAGATGACAACAGAAATGTAGTTGAAAGAAAAGTTATAGTATTTTTTTTTCTGTCACAGACCTATCTACTGAATTTCTGAGGCAGAATCGTGTACTTTTTCCCTGTATCTGTCCTGAGAATCTGTAAGGCATGTTATTCCATGAGGTGTCGTCCGTTTCTGAGGTTCAAGTTATGTTATGTCTGTATGTGTGCATCTGAGTGAGCATGCAAGCAATATTCTCTGCTAGTGAGTCTGTATTTATATACAGACCAGACACAGCTGCAGTCTGACAACCTTGATGACATCTCAATGTGAAAAGTACTGTGAGGAGGAAGTTTTGGTGTGCTATCACTTTTATCAGTGGTACATTTCCCTTGCCCTTCACAGCTAGCTTGTGTCCTGGCCTGGATGTGAGTTTGGGCTAGGGTTTGGCCAGCATTTCTGCACATGGCCTGTCAAATCTTCATCTAATTGTGTCCTTCAAGTCCAGGAAATCCCTACTGAAAAGCAATACCAGGACAACAAGGTTGCAGGAAGTTGTCTGTCATTTCCTTAGGTAGTGTAAGCCTATACAGTGAGGCTTACTGAGCAATCAAAAACCTAATTACTTTTGTCTATCAGTTCAGGGACACAAATTAGCAACAGTACCTAAAAAAATAGTAAAAGATGATTCATACACCTTTTTTTTGATGGTCCATGACATGGGGTGACAAAAACTGACAAAATTTTCACTGTCCACATAAGAAATACTCTGTTTCCCTGTATCTAGACCAATGGATCTTTGATAATGAAACTAAGAATGTTCTCACACAGAAATAAAACAACTGAATTACAGCTTACATCTACAAAAACAGGTAGTAGAAGACATACTTGTAAATTAAGAAATGGTATCTGCATGTGTCTCAGGAATACCCACTCTTAAGTCTCCTGATACCAGTTCAAAAAGGCTGCAGCTGCTTTGCAGAAAGCACCAATTTGATACAAACGCACGCTGTGGGTTCAAATTCAGTCAAAACATTTTGACATTTTATTTTAATGCAAGCAGTCTCCTTTGTGTCTGATATGCTTCATACCTTGTTTTGTCTAATTCAATAGAAATGCAGTCATGCATTTGATTTGGATCAGTTCAAGAGTGCTGGATGACCCAGGCTGGCGGAGATGACTTGGCCTACCTTAGTTTTCAGTAGGTTCAATTAACTCAGGCAGAAACACAGGACTGCTCCAGTGTGTGCATGTTTCACTCTAGGCTTGCTACCCTTGTAGCAGTTAATACATCCAACAGTCTTAAATGAACCGAGGTAACATATTTTACCTCATATAGTCATAATTACTTCCACATGCCACTGCAAAGAAGACCCATTCACAAAGATCATCATTTATGGAGCACAAACTTAAGTACACCTAGGCCTCTGCAAAAAGACAAGATGCAATTATAGCAATAAATGCAACATTTAATGATATACAAGGCACTGATGTTTCTAATGTTCTGGGTAATACTTTCTCCAAAAGCTACTAGCAAGTACAAGAATCAAATGAAGCTCAGGTCACCTGTGTTCAGTGCATAAAGCTACAAGACAGATATCTTAATATCATTGTTGTAAAAAAACCCTCCTTTACTACAGTGAGCTAATTACATTCTTTTGTCCACTCTTGAAATTTGCAAAATTAGTAAGAATGTTTTGAATAGCAGTTATGAGACTAATGTTTGTCTTTTGAGAAGCTTATACAGGACCTGATAAAGTTCTGGGATTTACATTTTTTAAAAATAATGAATATTACAAAATCTAATTGAAAACCTCATAAACATTATACTGGAAAAGTGTTCTTCACTCATTATAAAAACAGAAAAAAAAAAAAGTGACAGCACATTGAAATTTACCTTTGATTTTATAATAACACCACTGACATTTGTCAATAGATTGAGAAGGTACAATGCATATTTAAAACATATTATAGAAATTGATCTGTGTGTGCCAGGGAACAGATACAGACCAAAATAACCTTTAAATTCACCACATTAGTTAATACACTGCAGACAAAACAATCATACTTCACTCTCCTGCTTTCTGTATTCTTTGCTCATCCACTAGAACAAATAGATTTCCATGTTTATCTACATGGAAGCAAGAAACATTTATGTTAGCATCTCCTGGCACAAATGAAGACAACAATTATTTCTTCTTCCTGGTCCTAAATGCCTAACACTACAGAATAAACACAGGTGAATCAGGGAGAAGATCTCTAGTGGTTCTGTTCAAAGTATATTTTGTTGATAATTTAAACTGCTATTCAACTGATGTAGTTTGAGGACACAAAACCTTCCCTGTGGATCCATGTGAGGCCTGACTTGCAGTCTTTCTTCCTGTTGGTCAGAGAATAATATAGCCATCAGTGCATTTTGTTCTTGTGGCTTAAGACGACAGCAGGGTGTGCTTTGCGTCAATGACAGGTAAGCTGACTTTATGTCTTATTTCTTTTGATAGTTTATATATTTACTCATTTTTAATCTATCTCTGTGTACAGGAAGGACAAGACAGGAATTGAGAACAATCAAGCATAAGTGACTACAAAATTATGTTGGACCAATATGGGACAGTGGTGAACAAAAGATGCCTTGACATAAGTAAGGCTTCTGACACTGTGTCCTGTTGCATTTTCATTTGGAAATTGAATCTGTTAATTGAAGCTTTAATTGTTAATAATGAATCTGGCAGCTATAGACATGTTACCAGCTTGTGCTGCTGTATGGGTTTTATGGCTCATAGTTCATAAGCCAGTTTCAGTATCATCTGGTGCATACAGGCGACTTAACCTTGATTGGCCTGTCTGTGGCCCTTTCTATGAAAACATAACACATAGGGAGCTGTGTAGATGTCTCAGCCTTGAGTTGTTCCATAAGACCCAGGCCAAATAGGGCCCTGGCTGCACCAAACAAAGAACTGAAACATGAACTGAGCCTGGAAATTCCCCAACAAATATTCCTAAATCTCAAATCAAACCACTATTTGGTTTCCTGAGAAAGTAAGAGAAGGAGAGACCAGACGGCTTCAGTGGTAGTTTCAGCTGACACCTCTTGTGTATCCAGATGGCATAATCCGATCAGGTACAGTTTTGCCACAACCACCTGGAAGATTTCAGCCACAGCTTTGTGGATTAAAACTGTATCATCAGTCACTAAAATAGGTGATAAATGCACTGAAGTTCAGTTTAAATTTTGGGGAGTTGCCTCTCCACGCTAACCTGTATGGAGACCCCTCTTTTCCCCTTGGCCAGTACCTTGGCCAAGTTGACTAAGATTGGAGAGGTAAGTGAATATTTATCATGCTGTAAATTTGCAAACATGGGTGATTAACTAACACACATAATATTGAGTAAGTTTTCTAACACACTACAGTGCATTATTGCTTTTTAGTTGTATTAGTGTATTCTTTCAATGTATCAAAAAAACCCCTTCATTAGTGGCATATTAGACTTCAAACAGATGGTTTGCTTGGGCCTTACAATTAAACCTGGGAGTTAAAATAAATTTGTTCAAACCTCACAGTTCAGTCTCTTTGCCACAGCTGCCTGGTGGAGAGAAGCTAAGCATGATCGAAGAGCCTATAGCCACTTTGGAGGATTTACAAAAATTACAGAGTTAAACTTCTCAGTAGGGGTGGATGCTACATAAGGGGCAAATTGCAGCTTGGGAGTTTCAGACTGAACATTAAGTAAACCTTTTACCTGAGAAGGATACAGCAGCACTTGTCACCCAGTCACTGTACAATCTTCATCTTATTCAAGACTTAACAAGATGGAAGCAGTGTTACTTTGAGCAGGAGGTTGGACTTCAAGCAATGTTTCTGTGGTTCTGTTATGTCACCTGAGCTACAAAATTTCACAATCAAAGAGTGAAGCCATAAAAATGGATTCATATTTAATGATGAAATTCTGTAATGCTATAATTAATCTTCTGACACATTATGTTCTTCTCAATTGGAGTAAAAGCAAAACAAGAGAAAACATTTATGTATGCATGTATGTATGTATGTATGTATGTATGTATGTATTTATTTATTTATTATCCTTCTCTTACCAAACATTGAGAACCACCATCAGAGCTGTACTGGAAGAAGATATGAACATGCTAAAATTTGGAATTCACCAACACTGGTCAGATGAATTGGAATTTGTGCAGCTTTAGTAGTTTATGATGTGTGCAAGTGAACCAAGTACAGTGTCCAGATTCTGTGCACAATATAATGAATAGTAACAAGTGTAACAGGTTAAATAAACTATCTTGTATGTCTTCTTTCTTCCTTATCTCCCTTGCAAATCAAAAGAATTGCTGTGATCCAAACCACAGACTAGGATCTGACAGTAATAATGGTGATTGCTTTCAAACCCCCACTATTGTCTGCACTATGCTCTGCTCACCACACCACCATTTACAGACCCTGACTTGGACAGTGGATGTAAATTGAGCAAACCTCTATTGTTTGGCAAGGTGGAAAATGCATTACTAGTTTCCTTTTCTGCTATGCATGGTGGTTCTGCTCCATTTTCACTGTTCAGTACAGTGTGACTAAAAAACTGTACCCTGCAGAAAGCTTTCGTGCAGTAACTGAGCTTGATGCATTTGTGCTGCTCTGGTAACACTGAAGAGCAGTGAGCAGAAAAAGTGTCAATGGTAGGAGAATTACTGAGCCATACAGTATGTGATATGTTTTCCCCTGCCTCTCCCTGTGTGTCCCAAAACTGAAGTTATGGGCCATACATCTGTATGTGAGAGGAGTAACAGTTCTTCTGCCGCTCTCTCTAAAAGCAGCATATCTGTAGGTGGGGAAAAACTCACCATGCATATATTTATTAGACTTAAGATGTTGCTCCTTTGTTCAGCTAAACAAAATAAGAAAACTGCTATGAGTATTTGGAGTACAGAATGATGATAATGAATGGGATATTACCAGCTGGCCAATTCTTTATTGACACCATGAAGACAGTGGAATTTGAAGAGGAACGTGTAAGTACAGGTACTCATCAGGCACAGCTAGATTCACTTCTTCAGTGACAAATTTTTACAGAAGTTCTTTGGTATAGTGAATATTATAAGAAGCTACCTTTATATGGTTTAAAATATTGGAAGTGAGGCTGCTGAGGAAGCCCTTGGCCACTCCTTCTTCTTTCTATTCATTTCCAGTAACTACTTCTTGACAGACATCATCAATAACTTGGTATCAAAAGCACTACAGAAGACTTATAAACGGGACAGTAGAAAGTACTAGCTCATGAATATCTGAGTATGTAAAGGTACACAACCAACCACACAGAGTTCCTCCAACAGTAGAAGACTTGGAAATAAGCTTCCGTCATCTAATGACTTTTGAGACTTTTAAAAGCACCAAGACAAAGCTCAAATGGATAGGCCATACCTGTACCTTGTTTTGCTTTTCCCATCTGATCGTTCAAGTAATATTCTCCAAACATGAAAGGATTTTTTTTGCCATTACAGAACTCCTGTCTCCTGAGAAACATGCTGGTGTGGACATATCAGCTTGAGAGCTTGTTTGCAGAGGTATAAAAATTGATGCTGTGAAGTTAATTAACACTATTGAAAAAGAAGTAGGTGTCTTCCCTTCAAAGAAGCACAGATAGATATATATATATATATATATATATATATATATATATATAACTAAGTAGAAGCACAGTCTAGAGGAGAGGATACAGCCATGGGTATGAACCACACCCTGCCCCGGCTCCTTGCTGGGGTCTGTGCTGACAGCAGCTCCTCCTTTTCTTTCCCCTTTCCACTGGCTGGGAGCTGCATGCTGAGGCTCCTGTTCTTTGAGGCAGCCAGGTGGAAGAAGTAGGAGAGTACCTACAGCAAAAGTGATTCCCAGTATCAGGCCAACTTTTGCTTTTAATTATTTGTGTGGTCTTCTCATCTATTTTTTTATCTAAAAGGCTGTAATGCATGAGGTGTTGTACCATGTTATCTTGTCTAACTAAATATAAATTTGAGCTAGAGAGCAAATTTTCTTAGGAATACCTTCAATTTATTCCACTAGGTGTGTCAGTGTGTATATGATTTACACTTCACTTCCTAAGTCAAAAAAAAATTATTTTTCTCTGAACATCTGGCAGGCATCTGCAAAATCTGCATTTTGAGTGATATTTGTACTTAACAAAATCATCTAATGAACATCTGTCTTAATTCCTACTAGGTTTCTTTGTACAAAGTTGTTATCTATGGGTGTTAAAATGCTGCAGCAACTGAATTTTCCTTCCTGTGGGAAAGCAAAGGTTCTCACCAAGCTGTGACCTTGCTGGTATTTGTTTGTAAAACAGTAGAAAGATCTTTTGACTATGGGTGTCATGGCACCCCAGCCAATCACCCCAGGGGGTGGCTGATTTCTTGTCCAATTACCATGAAGTTAAAAGGGTATGAAAAGAGCTGTAAATTAATAATTAAAGGGGATTCCGGAATCGTGGTGGAGGAAATCATCTCTGCTCTCTCTTTCTCCTCGTCCAGCTACTGGCATATAAATGACAGTTATCATATTCCTAATTTCCTGTCCTAAGCTGTTGTTTGCTATTAAAGCCTTAGTATCATAGTTCTGTTGGTATATGCTACAGATCCATGTGTGTATATGAGTTTATATATTTATGTGGAGAGGGCTATATGGTTATTTGCATATATGGATATATATATTCATATATCCCTCTATGTATATACACATATATACCTTGATTCTATTAATTACTTTAGAAGAGATTTCGAAGACTATATATATATATATCATATTAACTGTAATTTACATGTGTTTAATCCTCCGTGCATGCATGTACATGTGTATCCAAACACACATATACCAAGTTTGTGCCCTTCTTCCTCCTCATCGCATTTCTCTGTTTGAAAACCAGTTATACGCAGGGCAGCATTTGTCTGTAACAGGATCAGGACAATGAATTTACCATCTAAATTTCCTGATAGATCTGATTTAGTGAATTAAAAGACCTTTTCTTTTTGCAAATTATAATAGTAGCCACTGATTAGAAGTAATGTGTGCTTACATTTCCACTGGAAATTATAATGAGTGGAATGCAGGGCTTCCCTCCTATTAACACCATCTACAGATTCTTATGAGCTTTTTCCATATATGATCATATGAGAAGAGATGTTAACTTCTCTACTAACGCATAAAATTGAAACAGAAAGACTTGTAGTTCCACAGTAGGTGAACAAATACGCCTTAGGTGAAACAAAAGGACATAGATAAAGGGTATTGGCAACATGTTTCACACAGGAAAAATCAGTTCATTTTCTACCATTTAACAAAACTGTGTGAAATGTATTTTAGGTATACTTTAAGTGACAGTGTAAACTGTGTTTGAAAAATAATTAGCAAATTTCCTACTTTCCATATGGAAGAACACCTGATTTTAGTATTTATTCTTCTAACCTTACTAAAGTTTTTAAAATCAATTTCCTCCATAATTATTTTTTCTATTTTAAATATAAAAGGTCTCATTCTCATGCATGAGCATGCCTATTATAAGTTAAGACTCCACTAATGCTTAAAATTTAGAGGTGAATTGGTGGTAACAGTTCTATTTTACATTTATTTTGCTGTTTTTTTTAATGCCAAGGAAAATCAGTCGGGTTATAATTGGTTCTAACAAACATTCACAGGATATTTGAAGGCAAAGTTATTTCTTCTCACCATTTGAAAATGTCAAGGAAAATCTAATGTACGTCATACCTTGTAGTCCTTGATGAGCAGCTAGTAGCTGATGGTTAGAAGATAACACACATAGAATACTTAGGGCTGAAAGAGGCCTCCAAAGGTCATCTAGTCCACCCCCAATGCAGTGAACAGGGATACCTTCAACTAGACCAGGCTGCTCTGAGCCTTGTCCAACCTCACCTTGAATATCTCCAGGGATGGAGCCTCAACCACCTCCTATAGGGAGCCTATTCCACTGTTCTACCACTCTCAAAGTCAAGAACTTCTTCCTGATAGCCAGTCTAAATCTACTCTAATTTAAACCCATTACCCTTCATCCTTTCACTAGAGGTTCTCGTAAACAGCCCCTCTCCAGCCTTCCTGTAGGCCCCCTTCAGGTACTGGAAGGTGGCTATAAGGTCTCCCCAGAAACTTCTCTTCAAGCTGAACAACCCCAGCTCCTCCAGCCTATCCTCATAGGAGAGGTGTTTCAGTTCCCTGATCATCTTTGTGCCCTCCTCTGGACTCACTACATCAGGTCCATGTCTTTCCTGTGTTGATGGCTCCAGAACTGGATGCAATACTCCAGGTGAGGTCTGAGCAGAGCAGAGTAGAGGGGCAGAATCACCTCTCTCCATCTGCTGGCCACACTTCTCTTGATGCAGCCCAGGATGCAATTGGCCTTCTTGGCTGCAAGTGCCCACTGCTGGCTCATGTCCAGCTTCTCAGCCACCAACACCCCCCAGTCCTTTTCTGCAGAGCTGCTTTCTAGCACCTCATCTCCCAGGCTGGATTGATAGTGAAGGATGTTCCGACCCAGGTGCAGGACCCTGCACTTAGTCTTGTTGATCCTCAGGAGGTTCACCTGGACCCACCTCTCCAGTCTGTCCAGGTCCCTCTGGATAACATTCCATCCCTCCAGCCTGTCGATAGCACCACTCAGCTTGGTGTCATCTGCGAAGTTGCTGATGGTGCTCTTGATCCCACTGTCAATATTTTAACAAAGATATTAAACAGTACAGGTCCCAGTACAGACCCCTGAGGGCCACCACTTGTCACTGGTCTCCATCTGGACATCGAGCCATTGACCACCCCCCTCTGGATGTGACCATCCAGCCAATTCCTTATCCACTGTACAGTCCACCCATC